>SOZI01000023.1:0-169270 GCA_006352295.1 Rhodotorula diobovata | reverse complement strand
GGTCGCCGAGGTTCAGCTCGAGGCTCGGCTGAGCGGAAGAAGGGGCGAGGGGGAGCAGTCCGACTCGGCGGGACGCACCTCGACTCGCCGTCGACGCGCCGCGGCCGTGCGACCTGTGTAATGGGTCGCCAAGTAGGTCAGTCGCGTAGCTGCATGCTCAGAAGTGGGTCTGCTGGTGCGAGTCGCCGAGAACGCAGCCGCGCGAGCTTTCCCCGCAAAGGGGGCCGTGCCCCAACTCGCGCCCCTCCCACCACCGCAGGACGCCTCGCCGAGGACAGAGTAGGTGAAGAAGAGGTCTGCGAGCAGAGTGGTGCTGTTTCCAAGGCCGTGCGTCAGCTGTGGCGACTGTGAGAGGCAGTGGGAGAGGAGGGTGGGGGCGCACCCGGAGGAGCCTGCGAGGTCGAGGAGTGCATAGAGGCGCGTCAGCTGCAGCTCAGGTGGACGAGACGACATCTAGAGCTGCCGTGGACTCCCTGAGGACGAGATCTCGTTGATGAGGTCGAGGAGAAGTGAGGAGAAAGAGGGAGAGGAGCGAGGCGAGGGAGCGAGCGGACTTGGCGCGCTCTGCGGGTGGCGAGTGTGGGCGAGTCGAGTTGACTTGTTCGAGGGCGGTGGCTGAGCAGAGCTGGAGCAAGCATCGAACCGGGGTGAGCTGTTCGAGGAGAGGTCGAGCAACCTCGAGCTGCCCTCGTCGAGGACCGCTCGACTCGGCCGTGGTCGAGGTGCCCGCTCGAGCGGCTCTCGAACTAGTCCGCTCGATTTTTGGTGCGAGCTCTCCTCGAACAGGCAAATCTAACCGGCTTTGTTCGACCTCTCCTCGACCACGCCTCGAAGACCCACTCGAGAAACGCCCTTCGCTCCGCTTGAGTGAGGGAGCGATTATAGAACAAATAGATGTCATGCAGAGGGAGGTGCAGCCGCCATGAGGGGAAGCAAGGTGGAGAGGGGGACACTGCGGTCAAGGCGCGAGGGTGTGCACGCGAGACCCTCTCAGGAGAGGGTGTGTCAAAAGGTTGCGGGACCCCCTCGGCGGGAAGGCTGTCGGGACCTTCCCGGGACAGCCTGTCGAAAGAGTGGGCGCTGACAGGTTGTCGGGTCCCGCCCCAGGACCCTCCCAGAAGGCTCGCCGTGAAGAGGGTCCCGCGACCCTGTCACAGACGCCTCCCCTCAGGCCTCAGGACGTCTGTCACGCGTGGGCTGCAAGGTCGCCATCGCTCGCTCAGTTTGCTTGCTGAGTTCCACCGCTGCTCTTCCAGGGACTCTAGTGGACTACGAACACGTCTGCAGTGGCCGAAAGGCGGTGCGAACGGGCCGTCTCGTCGCCCTCCTCCTCGCTCTTGACTCGTGAGCTCGTGCACACGTCCCTCTGCAGGGCTGCGTCGGCCCCGTCACAGGCAGCGGCGCAGCCTTGAAATCGACATCGCGTCAAGCGCGCCTCGCAAGGCGACCGAGAGCTGGCAGTCGTCGCCTCGGACGCAGCGGCGAGCAGAAGGAGAGCTGCGAAGCCGGGCGCACGGCGTCTGCTCAGCAGCAGGTGCGCGTCGAAGCTCAGAGGAGCTGCACGAGTTGCCGGAGATGAAGGCAGCGTCAGCGCGCTGGCGAAGGAGAGACCCAGAAGGCCTGCGAGCCAAGGAAGCGGTCACTGCGGCAGACTTCGCAGGCCTAGCGTTGTCCCAGGGGACGCGGCCTGTGAGCGAGCACTATTGCTTGGATCCGGCTTCGTGCGTCGAGGAAACGAGCGCCTTCGGGTACGAAGGAGCAGCGCCCGCAGGCTGCGCGAAGCGAGCGCAGACATCGCGAGAAGAAGCTGCAGGGGAGGGCAATTCTTTGCAGATCGAGAGGTCCGTGACAGACGTGGAGAAGGGGCGCAGACATTACACAAAAATGAGAGGGCGGTCAAAATGGGGATCCGGGCTTTACGCATTGGCGACCTTCTGCTTCTGCGGACGCGGAAGGCGACGAAGATATGTGAGCAGTGCTACCAGGAGCGGGGGGGAGGATAAGGAGGAGCATCACGTACGATCTCGTCGATGATGGCGGGCTCGGCGAGGGTAGAGAGATCGCCGAGTTGGTCCCCCTCGCCACTTGCTATCTTGCGCAACAGGCGGCGGAGGATCTTGCCGCTCCGAGTCTGAGTGCGAAGGGGAGTCAGGAGGGTGCAGGACAAGGCAGAGAGGGAGAGAAAGCGCGCAAAGACGCACCTTGGGAAGGTCGGTAACGAGGTGGATGGCGCGAGGCGCCGCGAACGGACCAATGGTCTTGCGAACCTGGAGGACAAGCTCCTTGAGGAGGGCCGGCTCGTCCGGGTTCTCTGCCGCAAACTCGGGCTTGAGCGACACGTAGGCGACGACCGCCTGGCCAGTGAGCTCGTCGGCGATGCCCACAACGGCCGTCTCGGCGACACCGTTGTGCTGGATGAGGGCACTCTCAATCTCGGCCGTCGAGAGGCGGTGGCCCGACACGTTGATGACGTCGTCGACGCGGCCGCGGATCCAGTAGTACCCGTCGTGGTCGCGCCCAGCGCCGTCGCCCGTGAAGTAGTAGCCCGGGTACGGGTTCATGTACGTGTCGAGGAAGCGCTTGTGGTCGCCGTAGACGGTGCGGGCGATCGACGGCCACGGCTTGCGCACGCAAAGGACGCCCTCGACCTCGTTGCCCTCGATCTCCTTACCCGTGGTCGGGTCGAGGAGGACCGGGTCGATACCGAAGAAGGGAAGCGTCGCCGCGCCGGGCTTGGTCTGGGTCGCGCCGGGGAGAGGGCTGCACGGGCGAGGGGCGGGGCGGCGTCAGCACGGCTCGCGAGGAGGGCAAGCTGTGCGCTTGAGTCGCGAGAGAACAGGCGGACGCGAGGAGGGGAAGGGAGTGGTGGAGGGAGAGAGAGAGAAGAGAAGGCACGCACGTGATGATGATCGAGCCCGTCTCGGTCTGCCAGTACGTGTCGACGACGGCGCACTCCTTCTTGCCGACGTGCTCCCAGTACCACTCCCACGCCTCGGGGTTGATGGGCTCGCCGACCGAACCAATGGTGCGCAGCGTCGAAAGGTCGTGGCCCTTGGTGTGCTCCTCGCCCAGGCGGCGCAGGAGACGGATGGCGGTCGGCGCAGTGTAGAACTGGGTGAGCTTGTGCTTGGCGACCGTCTCCCAGAAGCGCGACGGGGTCGGGTAGACCGGGGTCGACTCAAAGATGGTCGTGGTGACGCCGTTGGCGAGCGGGCCGTAGACGATGTACGTGTGGCCGGTGATCCAGCCGACGTCGGCCATGCACGCGTAGCGGTCGTCCGGGTGCACGTCAAACACGTACTTGAGCGTCATGAAGGCGCCGAGGAGGTAGCCGGCCGACGAGTGGACGACACCCTTGGGCTGCACGGGGATGGAAAAAGGCCGATTCGTCGAGGTCAGCTCCGTTCAGCACATACGCCGTGGCAGACAGGCACGAAACGCACCTTGCCAGTCGAGCCCGAGGTGTAGAGGATGAAGAGCGGGTCCTCGGACGAGACGATCTCGACGGGGCAGTAAGGCTGGACCTTGTCCTTCTCCTCGTGCCACCAGTGGTCGCGGCCCTCGGTCCAGTTGACCTTGCCGCCCGTGCGCTGGAGGACGAGGACGTGCTCGACGTCGGGGCACTCGGACAGCGCCGCGTCGACGATCGACTTGGTCGCGATCGTCTTGCCGCCGCGCTTGCCCTCGTCGGTCGTGATGACGACGCGCGACTTGGCGTCGATGACACGGTCGCGGAGCGACTCGGCAGAGAAGCCGGCAAAGACGACAGAGTGGATGGCGCCGAGGCGGGCGCACGCGAGGAAGGCGATGGCGGCTTCGGGGACCATCGGCAGGTAGATGGCGACCGTCTGCGTACGCACGTTCCTCTCTTGTCAGTGCTGCTGGAGGACTGGTCAAAGGAGGGGCAGAAGGACGCACGTCGCCCTTCTTGACGCCGTAGCTCTTGAGAATGTTGGCCGTCTTGCACACCTCCTGGAAGAGCTGCTCGTACGTGAGCTCGACGTGCTCGCCGGGCTCGTCCGCCTCCCAGATGATGGCGGTCTGCAAGCTCGTTTGCGCGCGTCAGTCTCGAGTTCCGAAGCGCGTGACTTGTGTGGGGGAGAGCGCACCTTGTTCGGGTGCTTGTACGCCCAGCGGTCGACGCAATTGTACGCGACGTTGAGACCACCCTCGGGGAACCACTGGACATCACCGGCCGTGAAAGAGCCGGCCTGGACAGTCGAGTACGGGCGGTGCCTGCGCGGCGGGAGGTGGGGTTCTCAGAAGGTCAGCGGACGCTCTGTCGCGCGGCGCTATTTTGCAGAGCGGGAGAAACGCACCAGTAGAGGTGCTCCTTGGCCATCTGCAGAGAGGCATCGCAAGACGCGGGGATGGAGGTGCGAGGTCAGCGCGCTGTGCTCGGAGCCCGCCGCTCGTGTCCCCGCAATGGGTCGTCTGCGCCCGTGGCGACATCGAGGCAGGATGCCACCGGTACAGATCGTGAGAGTGATCCTCAAAAGGCCAGGTGCACTGCCCCACAAGCTCGCGGAAGCTGCGGCGCGAGGAGGAGAGCTCGACGCAGATCCAGCCCAACACGGCGGGTCGCCCTCGACTCGCTCTGCGGCTCGCCCCACGCCACCGTTCTCGGCAGTCTTGTGCTCGCCTGGGCCTGTGCAGCAGTGTGTACCTCCACGAATGCGTCCCGTCCGCCCGCGAGAGGTGCGGCGAGCTGGACAACACCTCCCCGCCGCACGACTCTGCCTCGAAGCGCAACCGCGAGGGGAAACGAGGGGAAAGTGCGACGCACGCGGTCCCAGAACTTGTCCGGGTTCTTGACCGACTCCTCGTGGAGCTGCTTGTAGACCTCGCTGTTGCAGTGGGGGGTGTGCGACGAGCCGTCGTTCCTCTTGGAGACGGGGTGCGTGGGCGCAGAGCGGTAGTCGTGCTCAGCCATGATTGCTGTGTGGGGTGTGTTCGAGAGGGGAGGGAGAGATTCGCGAGTAGGGGAGTGGGGGAGCGGGAGCAAGGTGAAGCTGGGAGTTGGGAGGTGGGAGGCCCGCTCCGGAGTCCGCACGCGAGCGGGCGCCAGCCGTGTGGGGCAGCCTGGCGCCCGCGAGCCCTTCGAGGCGGAATCAGCCGAGTCGGCCTCGCGCATCATTGCCAAGCCCCTGGCTCTTCCCCGTCGCACGCGCACCCTTGCCAGCTGACCTGCACTCGTTCCGAACTCGGGCTCAGCTGGAACCTCTCGACTTGCCGGACGCGGGCCCGCTGCGTCGAACGCCCCGCTCTCGCGAACATGTCACACTCTGGCTCGTGCAGTGCCCGCCCTCGCGAGATAGCCCGCGCAGAACGGAAAGAGGTCCGAGCGACGAGCTGAATTGCCTACGCCGAGAACGCCGCGCTGTGGGCCACACAGGAAGCCGTCAAACACCGCGCCGGACAGCGCTGAGGAGGGACGCTCGAGGCCTGTTCGCCGCGGAGAGAAAGTGCTCGCGCGCGTTCGGAGGGTGGGCGCCAGCCAATCACACGCGGGGCGGAGGGCGAGCCGAGACCTTTTGCTCCACTCTCGGCGGTCGCCGGTCCACGCGCGACGAGGCTTGCGAACGACTGGAAGGAGAGGGTATTGCCGTACGACGGAGGGGAATGCGATTGTACAAGGATGAGTGACGCCCGTGCGGACGAGGTCAGACGGTGTCTGCGCGCACAGTGGATTTGAGAACGGGTGAGCGTCGGAGTCGAGCGCGAGCAGCTGTTGAGTGCGCCGGGATTGCGCTGCTTGGCAGAGCGACACGCAGACTCACCGTCGTGGTACGCCCTGTGACGCGCGAAAGACGACAGGGGTGAACGTGGCCACGAGCGAGAAAGGTCAGTCTCGCTGGTCGACCGTGTGCTGGCGGTGCCGAATCGGCTTGTGCGCCTACGACATCGCACCCTTGACCAGCTCGTTTGTCCGGGAGCGACAGGGTGCATGGTCGGGAAGCGGCGCAAGAAGGGGAGGAGACGCGAGAAGGGAGACGCACCACCGCGTGTCTTTGGGCGATTTCGGCGCGTTGCGGACCTGCGGATGCGGCGCGAGTGGTCTCAGCGTTGAGCTTTCAGGACGTACGGGAGAAGCCTGGCCGTCGGCTCTGGAACAGAGCGAAGAGCAAGAGCAGCATTGGCAGGAGCGCTGGTGAGGACGCACATAGCGGTCGTTGTCGGGCGGGAGCTCCTTTTTCTTGCACGACGCGAGCATGCTCTGCATGGTACTGCGCAAGCACGATGACGAAAAGTCAGTGACTGTGGCTCGAGGGACGAGTGCGGCCCATGACGCCACTCCGGTCTGCCACGCACATGAGCAGGCTCTGGACGTTGAGGACAGGAGACCAGCCTGCGTCGCAAGACTCCAAGAAGGTCAGCAGCCTTGCTTTGACATCCTAGGTCAGTCTGAGGCTCTGATCTGGAAAGAGCCGCGCACCGCTGCCAAGGATCGACGCGCAGATGTGCCTGCGGGTTGAACATAGGACGTGGGCGTCAGCGCTCGCTTCACAATGCCAGCCCTCGGAAGGAGAGACAGGCGGTGACTGCACTCCGCCTCGGGCGCCGTGAGTCAGCGTGCACGGACCCGTTGGTGTAGACGTGAGGATGCTGCGGCGGCTTGAACCCGTCGCTTGTCAGGAAGGTGACCTCGGGGGACTGCGTGCGCCAGTTGCGTCAGCTCAAGCCCGCCTGCGGGGAGGTCAAAGCAGCACACGTCTATCGGGTACTGGTTGGAGAAGCGGAAGCGCTGCGGGACACGCGAGAAGGCGCACAGCAGGAGAAGGACGAGCGTCAGGTCGACGTGCGCGCCCTGCGAGTGCTCGGATCGGTTCACGCACGAGGGCAAACTCCTCTGCGACGAATACTCTCGAGTGTCAGCTCAACACGAGAGGAACCGAGGCGAGAAGGAAGGGACGCACCTCCCGCAAAGACGGACTCGCCAAGGACAGACAGCGCAACGATCCACTCTTCGAGGTTGTCCGCCTGCAGGACGCGGCAGCCTGCGTTGCACGAGCAGCCGGACCTCCGTGTCAGCGTCGATGCCACGACGAGTCGGAGAAGGCGTGGCAGCGCGGGCGCGCCCCACACGACGCACCGGCGGGAGGGCCCTTGGTCTGCAGCTCGGTGAGCTCCTGCGACGCTCGAGCATCAGCGAGCTGGCAGAGGGAGAGGCTCAAGAGAGGCATGCGCACCTTCTGCAGGCGCTTGGCTGCGATGCGCGAGGCCATGACTTGGCCCGGCAACGGGAGGGGTTGGAGGGCGAAGGCGAGGGCGAACGCGGCGCGTCGAGCGGGGCACAGCTGCGATAGAGAGGGACGGATGGATCGAGCAAAGCTCAGTACACGCTTGTCGAGTCCTGCGGAGGAAGCAGCTGGTGGACGGGCGAGCCAAGGGCCAGGCTGCACCGCCTCGGCGCTCGGAGGCCTTGAGTGAACGCATGCTCTCTCAGGAGTGTCTCTCTGAGTGGCTGGGGGGACAACTGAGGTAATCATCAACGCTCTGCTCTCTCTCCACAGGGCGTCTGACCCCTTGTTGCGGGCGAGACGGGTCGCCGACGCGACCTGCTCCTTGTCCGACTCGCCTTGGAAGTCGGCTTCCTCCCTCACCTTCACCCGGACCACTCAGCATGGCCGCACCAAACGCAGCTCGCCAGGCCATCAGCCTCACTGCCCGCACCCTGCGCACCCGCGCACCGACCCCCGTCGTCTTGTCGCTGGCGCACACGGGTGGCAAGCGGTCCATCTCGCTCGCCGCCGCGTCCCTCTCGACCCGCCCGAGGGCAACGTCTGCACGCCCCGCAGCACCAGCAGCAGTGGCACAGTGGCACCTCACTGGTGCGTCAACCCCTGGCTTACGCCCTTCCTCCCGACCCGCTCTCCATCAGCTGACCTCATCTCGCTCGCCTCGCCCCCATGGCACACAGGCATGCAGCGCCGCACCATGTTCATCCAGACAGAGTCGACCCCGAACGCAGACTCGCTCAAGTTCATCCCCGGGCAGCCCGTCTCGCCAGAGTCGACGCACGAGTTCCTCGACGCCGGCAGCGCATCGGCCTCTCCCCTCGCCGACCGCCTCTTCCACCTCCCCGACGTCAAGTCGGTCTTCTTTGGGCCCGACTTTATCTCTGTCAACAAGACCGAGGACGGCCAGTGGAGCGAGCTCAAGCCCGAAATCTACTCGATCATCATGGAGCACTTTACCGCCGGGCGCCCCCTGTTTGAGGAGGGCCGCGGCGGCGGCGCAGAGGACACGCGCATCCTCGACACGGACTCGGAGGTCGTCGCCATGATCAAGGAGCTGCTCGAGACGCGCGTCCGCCCCGCCATCATGGAGGACGGAGGCGACATCGAGTACCGCGGCTTCAACGAGGAGTCGGGCGTCGTCCAGCTCAGCCTCAAGGGCAGCTGCAGGGGGTGCGAGAGCTCGAGCGTGACGCTCAAGAGCGGCATCGAGCGCATGCTCATGCACTACATCCCCGAGGTCAAGGAGGTCGAGCAGGTGCGCCATTCCTTCCTCCACTACCTCCCTCCCCTCTCGGGCGGTCACTGACCCCGTTCTCTTCTCTTCTTTCCGCGCGCACAGGTCTTGGGTGAGGCAGAGGCCGTCGCAGAGGACGAGTTTGCCAAGTTTGAGGCGCGGCTACGTGCCGGCGGCAAGACGGTGAGTGTGTAGGACCTCCTGAGACCGGCGGACAACGCATCTCGGTCCGCATCAGCGCTCTCTTTGGCGCGTGCCGTGTGAGACGTAAGATGTCGGCGAAGCCGTTCAAGACTCCAAGAGGAAGCACGCGCGCACCTGCGCGCGAGAGACTTGACCGCGGCCTGTCAACGCGCCCGTTTTGACTGGTGGGCCCGCCCGGCCGTAAGCTCCGCCACCTCCCGCTCGCTCTCGCTTCTCGTTCGGCCGCCACTCAGAGGACCAGCAGCAGCAGCGCCCAGGCTCCCAAGATGCTTCCCCTCCGCAAGCCCCTCTCGCGCGTGCCGCGCCTGACGCGCTCGCTCGCCACGCCCGTCTCCGGCGGCGGCTCGTCGTTCCCGCCCGCGCCTCAAAAGAGCTACAGCGCCATCACGCCGCCGTATCAGCGCCTGCTCGACCAGCTGAGCAAGGTCCGCAGCGTACTCAACAACCGCCCGCTGTCGCTCGCCGAGAAGATCGTCTACTCGCACTTGGTCGACGTCGAGGAGGGACTCGCGGGAGGGGACCCCATCCGCGGCGAGAAGCACCTCAAGCTGCGCCCGGACCGGGTCGCCCTGCAGGGTGCGCTCCTCTGCTCCCCGAGGGCGCATGCGCGCGCGCGCGGGAAGGGCTCGCTGACGCTGACGAGTGGAATCGACCCGCAGATGCCTCGGCACAGATGGCCATCCTCCAGTTCTCGACCTGCGGCAGGCAGTCGACCGCTGTGCCCGTCTCGATCCACTGCGACCACCTCATCTCGGCGTACGAGGGCGCAGAGGCTGACCTCAAGGTGCGGCGGCGGCGCTTCTTCCCTTCCTCGGCTCGTCGAGTCGTTCGGGAGATCTGGTTGTCCTTTCCAGCATGCTGACACTGCTTCTCGAGACCCGCAGCGCTCTATCATGAGCAACCAGGAGGTGTTCGACTTTCTCGAGAGCGCGTCGAAGAAGTACGGCATCGAGTTCTGGGGCCCGGGCAGCGGCATCATCCACCAGATTGTCCTCGAGAGTGCGTTTCCTCTCTCTCTCTCTCTTTCGCTGCTCATTATGCGGAAAGTGCGCCTGTGCGGCGACCGCTCCCGCTCCCGCTATACGTGCTCGGCAAGTTGGGCAGAGCTGACGGACGGACCGTCCCTCGTGCGCAGACTACTCGGCGCCGGGCCTCCTCATGCTCGGCTGCGACTCGCACACGCCCAACGCCGGCGGTCTCGGCGCCATCGCCATCGGTGTCGGCGGAGCAGATGCCGTCGACGCCATGACGGCTACGCCTTGGGAGCTCAAGGCGCCCAAGCTGATCGGCGTCGAGCTCAAGGGCGAGCTCTCGGGTTGGTGCTCGGCCAAGGACGTCATCCTCGAGGTCGTCGGCCGCCTCTCGGTCCGTGGTGGGACAGGGTCCATCATTGAGTACTACGGAGAGGGCGTCGAGCGCATGGGCGCGACGGGCCTCGCCACCATCGCCAACATGGGCGCCGAGATGGGCGCGACGACGTCGACGTTCCCGTACTCTGCCAACATGCGCGAGTACCTTCACGCGACAAACCGCGGCCCGGTCGCCGACGCGGCGGACCAGGCGCAGGCGGCGGGCCTCCTCAGCCCGGACAAGGGCTGCGAGTACGACCAGCACCTGACGATTGACCTGTCGACGCTCGAGCCCAAGCTCAACGGGCCGTTCACGCCCGACTTGAGCACGCCGCTCGGCCGCTTTGGCGATCTCGTCAAGGAGAAGGGGTGGAAGGACGAGCTGAGCGCGGCGCTCATTGGCAGCTGCACCAACTCGTCGTACGAGGACATGGCTCGTGCGGCAAGCATCGCGCGGCAGGCCAAGGCGAAGGGCCTGTCGGTCAAGAGCTCCTTCATGGTCACGCCTGGGTGCGTCACTCCCCTCTTTTGTCTCTGGGTCTTGCGCCCGCCGGCTGACTCGCCGAGCATCCTCGCAGCTCGGAGCTCATCAACGCGACTATCGAGCGCGACGGCCTCAAGGCGGACCTCGAGGCCGTCGGCGGCCAGGTCCTCGCCAACGCGTGCGGGCCCTGCATCGGCCAGTGGGAGCGCTCGGAGAAGAAGGGCGAGGAGAACGGTGCGATCTCCTTCTCTCATCCTGTCTCTCATCAAGACCTGACAAGTGAGCACGCGCGCGCAGCGATTCTCACGTCGTTCAACCGCAACTTCAAGGCGCGCAACGACGGCAACCGCCTCACGATGAACTTCCTCGCGTCGCCCGACATCGTCACCGCCATGGTTCGTCCCTGCCTCTGCTGCATCTCTGCTCCAATGCTCACTCCACGCCGCGCATGCAGGCCTTTTCGGGCAAGCTGAGCTTCGATCCTCGGCACGACACGCTCCTCGACGCGGACGGCAAGCCCTTCAAGTTTGACCCGCCGACGGGTGACCGTCTCCCGCCGCAGGGATACCTCGCAGGCAATACGACCTACCTGCCCGAGGCGACCCCTTCGCCCGTCCCGGAAACGCCGCTCGCCATCTCGCCGACGTCGACCCGCCTCGAGCTCCTCGAGCCGTTCGACCCGCACTTCACCCCCGAGCAGTTTGCCGACCCGGCCAAGAAGCTCGAGTTTGAGGACCTGAGGTGCCTGTTGAGGATCAGGGGCAAGTGCACGACGGACGAGATCTCGGCGGCGGGCAAGTGGCTCAAGTACAAGGGCCACCTGTCCAACCTCGCGTGCGGCCTTCTTCCACCCTGTTCTCGTCGTGAGGCGAATACTGACGACCCGCACGTCGCGTTCAGGGAGAACACGCTCATCGGCGCCACCAACGACGAGACGGAGCGCGTCAACTCTGCGATCGACTTCGAGTCGGGCGAGGAGGGCACCATTCCCGAGGTGGCCAAGAAGTACAAGGCGCGCGGCCAGCCCTGGATGATCGTCACCGACGTGCGTTCTCCACTCTCCCCGTTCGCCTGTATTCAAGGCGGCGAGAGCTGACCTCGTTCGGGACCGCAGCACAACTACGGCGAGGGCTCGGCCCGCGAGCACGCGTCGCTCCAGCCTCGCTTCCTCAACTGCAAGGTCATCCTCGCGCGCTCGTTCGCGCGCATCCACCGCACCAACCTGACCAAGCAGGGTGTCCTCCCGCTCACGTTCGCCAACGAGGCCGACTACGCCCTCGTCGGCGCGGGTGACGCCGTCCGCACCGAGGGCCTCGACGCGCTCCTCCGTGGCGACCTCGACGCCAGTGTTGACATCGTCGTGACCAAGAAGGACGGCAGCGAGAAGAGGATCGAGACGGTGCACGGTCTCAGTCGCGACCAGGTCGAGTGGATCCGCGAGGGGTCGGCGCTCAACCTCATCAAGCGCAAGGCGGCCGAGGCGGCGCAGTAGGGCGCTGGCAGCGGGGAGTGCTGTTGGCGAGAGACGCCGAGGAGGAGACACGTGGGGGATAGAGCCCGGCAGGAGGTGAATCCGTCGGGGCCAGGGCTTCTTGTTGTAGACTTTCTCGCTCTGGTTATGCCTTCATTCTCGGAAAGCGCACGTTCAGCTGCTTCTTTATGGAGAGGAAAGTGCGAACCAGCAGTGCGGTGCCAGCGCGCGCAGGAGCGGGGCCTCGACGGAGCGGAGAGTCCCACAAGCCGCCACACTCGCTCTACCCAGGCTCAAAGAGCAGGACTGCTTCAACAAGCTCACACGGTACCTACTGTGAGTCCCGCCCTCCAGGCCAGGCCGTCGTCGCTGTTCGGAGCAGCTCAAAGGGGGTGCCGGCTCCACCTCAACTCGCTTCGCCTTTGCTCGCCCATCTCGCCGCTTGGACGCCCTGCTGGAGGGCGAGGCGACGTACCGAGCCTGAGACAAGGCACTGCACGCGCACTCCTGGTCGCAGCGTGTCAGGACACGTCCGCTCACCTCGTCGTCTCCCCCCCCCTCCTTTCCGCCCTGTGGGCACAGATCCCTCGCTCGCAGACGACATGGCAGGCCCCGGCTCGTCGTTCGGCGCCCGCAGGAAGGCAGTCAAGAAGGGTCTCCAGTTCACGCTTCTCGTCGTCGGTGCGTCGAGCACCTGTTCCACAGTCTCCTCGTCGCGACGGGGCGCTCACTCCTCCTTTGCGTCGAAACCGCAGGCCAGTCTGGCACAGGCCGCACGACGTTCATCAACACGCTGTGCGAGACGCCCGTCGTTGCGCACAAGGCCGAGGTGGCTCCCGAGATGGCGCACCAGGAGCAAGGGATCAAGATCAATCCGGTCAGCGTCGGTGCGCCTTGCCTGTTCTTCTTTTCCCTGTCACTGTAGAGACGACCAAGCTGACCACCCGAGGGACAACGCGCGTGCGCGCAGAGCTCGAGGAGGACGGCGTCCGCATCTCGCTCACCGTCGTCGACACGCCCGGTTTCGGTGACCAGATCGACAACGAGTTCACGTGCGTCCATACTCTTGCTACGCGTTGCAGAGGCCGAGCTGATCAGGAAGGATGCAGCACAGGTTCAACGAGATCATGGGCTACATCGAGCGCCAGTACGACGACATCCTCGCCGAGGAGAGCCGCATCAAGCGCAACCCGCGCTTCCGCGACAACCGGGTGCACGCGCTGCTCTACTTCATCACTCCGACGGGTCACGCGTGCGTGCTGGGCCCTTTCTGCATTGCCGTCCGTAACCCAACGCTGACCAGCGCCCCTCGACTGTGCGCAGCCTTCGCGAGCTCGACATCGAGTTGATGCGCCGCCTGTCGCCGCGGGTCAACGTCATCCCCGTCATCGGCAAGTCGGACACGCTTACGCCGGGCGAGCTCCAGGACTTCAAGCGCCGCGTCATGGAGGACATCGAGTACTACAACATCCCGGTGTACAATTTCCCCTTTGACGCCGAAGAGGACGACGAGGAGACGATCGCCGACAACAGCGAGTTGCGCGCCATGATGCCGTTCGCGATCGTCGGTTCCGAGGAGGAGGTCGAGGTCAACGGCGAGCCTGTTCGCGCGAGGCGGTACCCGTGGGGCATCGTCGAGGTCGACAACCCGCAGCACAGCGACTTCCAGCGTCTGCGCCACTCGCTCCTGGTGACGCACCTCACCGACCTCAAGGAGATCACGGTGCGTCTCGACATCGCTCGGCGTCCAGAGGTCAAAGCGCTGACCTTCCCTCCCTTCCCCCTCCTCGACCTCTCGTCGCCCTCTCTCTGCCTCTCGACCCTCGCACGGTTGCTGGGACATCTTCAATAACAGCACGGTGCGTCTTTACCTGTTCACAAGCCGCGGGAAGCTTCGCTGACCCGTCTTCGCCGCCGCCGACCCCCTCCTCCTCCCCAAACTCGCCTCACCTTGCCCCGCCTCGCCCTGGCTCTCGCCTGGACCGTTCTGGTCGACAAAAAGATTACTTATATGAGGCCCACCGCAGTGAGAAGCTCTCGAGGTCGATCGTCGGCGAGAACGCTGGGTTCGAGCACGGCGCGGACCAAGATGGGAGCGTCCTCCCGGAGGACATGGCCACGCAGTCGGTCCGCCTCAAAGAGGATCAGCTCAGGCGCGAGGGTACGTCACATTGAGTCCTCTCTCGGCCGACAGTCACGCTGACGTCGTCGGCGTTGCGCCCCGCAGAGCAGCAGCTGCGCGACCTCGAGCTGCGCTCGCAGCGCGAGCTCGCCGAGAAGCGCCAGGAGCTGCTCGCGCGCGAGGAAGTGCTGCGCAATCTCGAGGCGAGGCTCGCTGCGGCGCAGACGCAGGGCAGTGGGACGCCGCCGCCGCCGCCTCAGCAGGCGGCCCTCGGCGCGAGCCAGGGAGGGCCGGTTCACCCGGTGCTGACCCCTGGCGGATACGCTGGCGACGAGCAGCACCAGCAGCAGCACCAGCAGCACTACAACGGCGTGCAGCAGTAGGCGCAGAGTCGTGGCTCCTGACGAATTCGCGACGACGATCCATACCCCTCGCTCCCCTCCTCGAGCTCTCTCCTTCTCCTCACCCAGTTACCCTCGCGCCTATGGTTCTCTGCTCTCTCGTCTTCTTCTTTCCTCTGTCAAGCAGTTCGTTTCTTCAATGGAGTGCGCGACAAGCAAAGCGTCCGTCCAGACGATAGAGAGAAAGGCGAGAAAGGACGGGACGCCGTGCCTCGGACCCAGACGGCCCTGCAGGCGGCGCGGCAGACGAGCCAGCGTGCATGTGTTCGAACGGGCAGGGCAAGCGGGCAAGCGGGCAAGGAACGGCATCTCGGCTCGACAACAGTGGCGACGTGGCTTGGTGCGATTGGCTGCTCGGGCGGCCGTCGACTCGGCGAGGGAGTCGTCGGCACTCGTCGGCGGGCCCCAGAGCGCGCTCGAGGTTTCCGACGGGGAGCGATATCGCGGCTCTCTCCTTCTCCCCTCACCCCTTGCTGCTGCTGTGACTGTCAAACATTCAGCCATGGCCACTCGCACTGCACTGCTCGAGCTCCGCGGCTGCCTCTCGCGCCAGGGAGCACCCTCGCCGCTCCAGTGCTCCCGACCAGCCGCCCGCCGACTTCACTCGTCCCGCACTCCTCGCACAACCCACTCGTTCGCCTCGAGCCACTCGGCAGGGCCCTCTGAGGCCTTCTCGAACGGCATCAAGTCGAACCGACGCCTCCTCGCGGGAGCGGGCGCCGCCGCCTTGGCCGCGACGGCATACCTCGCCGCGTCTTCGTCTTCCGACGCCGACAGCCACAAGCCCCTCCTCCTCGCCAACCCCAATGACCCGCTCTCGGCACTCGACCCGGCCGTCCTCGCTCGCACGACGGCACACCTGCAGTCTGCCACCCTTCCCGACCTCGTGCGCCAGTGGGTCGTCTACGCCGTCTCGGAGCAGTCGCTCCTCGTCTCCATGGGCCCGTGGTTCGTCAGCAAGCTCCAGTGGGCGCACGAGAACGTGCCCGTCCTCGGTCCCGCCGTGTGGGCCGTCTTTGCGACTGTGCGCACCCGTGTTCGTCGCGTCCTTGGGAAAAGATGAGAACGCTGACTTTCCTCCGCAAACAGGGCATGGACAACACGTTCTACCGCGTCTTTGTCGGTGGCGAGTCCGTCCCTGGCTGCGCAGAGCAGGTGCAGAACTACGCCAACCGCGGCGTGCGTCTCCTCTCCTCTCCAGGAGCCAACTCCCCGCCTTCTCAAACGGAAGACTGACGCTCGCGCGTTACACAGATCGGCGTCATGCTCAATTACAGCGCGGAGGCACCACTCGGATCCGCCAAGAGCGGTGGCGGCATCGACCAGGCCGCCATGAGCGAGATCACGAACGCCGTCTCGCAGGCTGCCAAGCTCACCCCGGCAGCTGCCGACTCTGTGGGCACGATCAAGCCCGCGCTCTTCGCCATCAAGCTGTCGGGCCTGATCTACGATGCGTCGATCTTGGCGCGCGCATCGTCGGCCCTCGCGAGCGACTCGACTTCGGTCCGCGGCGGGCGCCTCCCCTCGTCGGTCCTCTTTCCCCAGTCGCCCGAGCTCAGCTCGGAGGACCACGAGCTCCTCGACAAGCTCTACGAGGGACTGCGCAAGGTGGCCTCCGAGGCGCAGACGCACAACCTCCGCCTCCTCGTCGATGCCGAGCAGTCGTGGTTCCAGCCCGCCATCGACCGCTACGTGGACCTCCTCAGCGAGGAGTTCAACAAGATCCGCCCTTCTGCGCCCGACTCGTCCTCCCCGTCCGCCCCTGTCGTCTACAACACATACCAGTGCTACCTCCGCGACGCCCCCTCGCGCATCGCCGCATCCCTCGCTCACGCCGACGAGCACGGCTACTCGTTCGGCGCCAAGCTCGTCCGCGGCGCGTACCAGGAGTCGGAGCGCGCTCGCCACCAGAAGCTGCCCGCGTTCGAGGCGGGCGTGCCGTGCGTCGTTTGGGGCTCCAAGGCCGAGACGGACAAGTGCTACGACGAGTGCGCGGCGCTGCTCGAGAAGCGGCTCGTGCGCGACCTCGAGGGCAACAAGGAGGGCGCGGCGGGCGTTGGTGTCGTGCTCGCCAGCCACAACGGCACGAGCATGAAGCGCTTCCTCGAGGCGTTGCGCGAGGACGGCCTCGCCAAGGAGACGGACGGCAAGCTCGCTGTCGACGAGCGCCTGCGTGGCCGCGTCGCCTTTGGTCAGCTCATGGGTACGTGGCTTCACTTTCTCTCTGCTCACCGAATGGAAACTGACTGGCTTCTTCCTTCTCTCGCAGGCATGTCCGACAACCTCACCCAGACCCTCATCGACCTGATCCAGCCCTCCTCGGACCCGGCCGCCGCTCCCCTGGTCGTCAAGTACATGCCCTACGCCTCGCTCGAGCAGGGCCTGCCGTACCTCGTTCGCCGCGCGAACGAGAACCAGAGCATCCTCCAGGGCGACCCGACGAGCGGCCGTGGCGGCGCGCGCGAGGAGCGCCGTGCGGTCGGTAAGGAGATCCGTAGGCGTATGGGCCTGTCGTTCTGAGCGCGCGTCCGCGTCGGTGGTGAGGACGAGAAGGAGGATGTGGACGAGCCCCGAGCGTTCCCTTGTCGTACTGTCTTTTGCCCCCCGTTGTTGTACTCGTTGTCCACCCCCTTCGTTCTTCTAGATCTTATGCACTGCTAGATCCGTAACGCATTCGGCTCCATTCGCTGCGGGGGAGTCACCTGTGAGCCGAGTACCCGCCATGGGTCTCTGTCTCGCTGCGAGTGCGCAGCCAGAGCCGGTAGCACTGCACGCTGTTTCCTCTTGCAACTCGGAGAACTTCTCGCGCTCTGCCCCGCTGCGGTGGCACACTCGACAACGTCCCGCGCCCGCCCGCTCAACTGCGCGACCCGAGGGTCGGCGCAGTCGAGCGCGCCGAGCAACGGTCTTGCCATACCCCGATGCAGCCAAGCGCGCGCAGAGACGGCATACATGAAGCCGATCATGAGCCAGCTGTCGAGGAGGTTGTGATCGAGCTTGACGAGCGACAGGCACAGGGACCCGAGGTGCGGGCAACATGACGGCAACGGCGGGCTCGAGGTCGACCTTGACGAGCTGGAGGGAACGCAGGGCTGCGGAACTGAGCCAGTCAGCCAAGGTCACCGGATGGAGGCTCGAGAGGACAAGCGAACGCTCGAAGGTGCGGCTTTCGCCTTTCGACGACCGGAAAGACGGGCTGCTCGTGACGGATCTCGAGGTGGAGCGTCTCACCGCCGATGCGAGTTCGTCCGAGGAGTCGTCCACGGGCGGCTGCGGCTTCATCAAGACGTGCTCGCCCTTGCGGAGGATGTCGTCGAGCCCGCCGCTCGCCTCGACGCGCCGGAAGTCAACGGGTCGCCCGACTCGAGGGAGACAGCCTGGAAGCGCAGTGGGCGCGGGCCTCGCGGAAGCCGCGCAGCACGGCGTCGGGCTCGATGAGGGTCCTTCGGCTGTTGCGGACTGCGTCCTAGCGGTACGAGGTCGGGAGAGTCTGGTCGATGACGGCGAGGAGCTTGGAAAAGCGAGGCACGATGTAGGCTGTTGGAGCCGGTGCCTGCTCAGTGGCCAAGCAGAGAGAGTATCAAGCGAGCTCGGCAGAGTCTGCAAGCAACCGCTCGAGCGAGTCGAGGGAAGGGTTGAGGCGAGAGCCACGGAGCTGCCTCCGGGCCCGCTCAAGCGCTGAGGTGCGTGGGTCCCCCAGCGCCTCCGACGTGCGTAGTTTCGTATTGACGAGGTGCACCACAGGCCCCCTCCCAGCGTGCGAAGCAAAGGCGGCACGCCGGGAAGCGAGCTATGGCCGGATGCGCATGAAAAGCGCTGGCCACTTGTCTCCCCCCGTCAGATGCAGTCACAGACCCGCTCGTACGTACGCGTCACTGCTTGAATTGTCAATGTCGAGACGAAAGAGAGGAGAGATGGTGTAAGGTAGGCGAAAGCGCAGAGGAGGAGAGCGGGGGCGGGGGTAGGGGTAAACGGCTGACGGCGCGAGGGGAGGGGGAGAGGGTGAGGGGGGGAAAGCGGTACGGAGCTATCGAACAAGGGGAAGAGGAGGAGCGAGCTAGGGCAGACGAGCAGCGACACGCTCTGTGACGTCCCGCGCCCGCCCACTCAGCTGCGCGACCCGAGCGTCGGCGCGGTCGAGCGCGCCGAGCGTCGCCGCCCTTCACTGGGTCGCGGCGAGCGGGGTCGTGGTCGACGAGGTCGAGGTCGACGCCGACGAGATCGGGTGGGACGTGGTCGAGGTCGGGGCGACCTTGCGCTGGTGGAACATGGGCTTGACGACCTTCTCGTGCACGACAACGGCGCCGCGGGTCGAGGGGAGGATCAGGTAAAGGATGAAGACGGTCTTGAGCACGTAGTAGTAGGGGAACCTGCAGTGTGCGAGAGAGCGTCAGAAAGCGTGTCGGGCGAGGCTGCAAGAGTCCGGGAGGAGAGGGGGGGCCGGCGACGGCGACGACGCAGAGGACCCGGCCTCGCAGGAGCGACGACTCACCACGCGACGATAACCTTGGCAAAGTTCTCGATAAAGGTGAAGCCGCCAAAGATGACCCAGTACGTGAGCCACTGCACGTCGTCGTCGTGCCCGGGCGACTCGAGGGCGCGGATCGAGAAGTAGGCGGGGAGACCCCAGCCGAGGAGGTTGGTGAGGAAGCCCGCCGCGATGTTGAAGAAGACGAGGGTGGTAAAGACCGTCGCGGCGCCGAGGGTCGCGTACGCCTTGGGGACGCCAGTCTGCGACTCGAGGCGGTTCAGGGTCTGCGCGCGCGCACGGGTCAGTGACGCTGCCTTGCGAGGGAACCCGGTGATGAGCGGTGACGAACCGGGTACTTGGAGAGCTGCAGAGGAAAGAGAGAGCGAGAAACGAGGCGGTGTCAGCGAGGACGACTCGGTGAGGCGTGACGAAGGGCTGGACGAGGCCGGCAAGTGACGGAATGGGGGTGCGGCTCACCTCCTTGTCAACCTGCGAGATGTAGTAGTCGAACTTCTGCTGTGCGGAGGCCATCTTGTCGTGCTAGTTGGTAGGCTGCTGCACCGGCGAGTCCAGGGAGTGACGAGGGAGGGAGAGAGGGGAGGGGAGGGGGGGGAGGGGGAATGACGCTCGTCAGATAAGCGATCTTTTCTCGCCCGTCGACGACGGCCAGTGGGCGTGGATGGCTGTGTTCCACTCGTCGCAGGGCAGAGTCCCAACGCGCTGGTAGCAGCGGCCTCCACGCGCGAGGGGTGAAGCGAGCGGGCGAGGGAGGATCGGGGGGAGCAGGCAGGGAGGGAGGCAGGGGGGACCACGGGGCTCTAAGGATGGCGAGACTCACGGAGTGGCTGTAGAGAGGGGTGGCAGGGTCAGAAGGAGAGCCTGAGCGTGACTGTGAAGCTGCAGCGTACCTAGGAGCTGGCTGGAGAGGTCGTGTGAAGGAGAAGGGGGCAAGCGAGGGGGAGGGAACGCCGGCCAGCGCGCGCGGCGGCGGCGGGCCAGGCTCGGCGACGACGACGTCGACACTCCGCAGCGCTCGCCCCGCTCATGCGCCCCGTGTCACTCGCTCACTCACACGAGCACCGCCTCCCGACCTCCCGACGTCCGTCTGACCACCGAGCTTGGTCTCGCGTGCTCGCGTCTCATGCTCGCACAGCTCACCCACGTCTGGCCCACGGGTGCGAACGAGGGCTGCGCGACGAAACCCTTCTCCGCAGCTAGCGAGCGGGGCTCAATCACGCGCAACTTCGGGCGCCTCTCTCGAGTCCAAGCGCGCTCTAGCCAGACAACAGGAAGCTGATTCCATGCTCAGACGAGCACCTTTTGCCGCTCGCTAGAACTGGGCGGGCTCACACCTCCTCGTACTCTGCCTCGCGTCGCCTCGCACCGCTCTGCCGCTCCAGCCCCACCAGTGCCGTCCGCAACGCCTCCCGAGCCGCAAGAACGAGCTGCGCGAGCTTGTACCGCAACCAGTCGAGGCGGAAGTAGCGCGCTGGCGCTGGGCCGAACCGCACGTCGACCTCTGTCTTGACCACGGGCTGTGGGCGGCCTGGCCGAGAGGGTACCGGAGCGCGCAGGTGTCGTCTTGACGGTCGGAGGCCATCGTCGTCGTCTCCTTGAGCCTCGAGCGACGAGGTCGACCCTGCGCTCGACTCGACCGACAGGGCCGACGGCGTCCGCGCGCTGCTGCCCCTCCGCAGCGGCGACGGCCTCGCCGGCGACCTCCCCCTGCCCCTCCCTGTTCCCCCGGGCTGCCCCCCACCCGGACCCATCCCCGCACTCGCCCCCATACCACCATGTCCGTTTCCCGTCGCCGTCCCTCCCATCCCGCCCGCCCGCGCCGGCCCGGCCCCGACCATGCCGAGCGCGAGCAGGCCCGCGAGCCTGTCCCAGAAGCGCGCCCCTCTGCGCGCCTTTGCCTCGGCCGCGCGCGCGTGCGCCTCTTTCGCCGCGCGGCGGGCCTCCCACCGCTCACGCCGGGCGCGCTGCGCCTCGACGAGGTCGCGGTACTCGGCGTGCGAAGGGCCGAAGCGCCGCCCGCGCGGGTCGAGGAACTCGTCTGCGGCGGTCGGGAAGGCGTCTCCCTCCGCGTTGTCGTCGTCATCGTCGCTGTCTTCTTCGTCGTCTGCGGAAGCGTATGCCGCGCCCGAGCGCAGGAAGTCCTGGAACGAGAGGTTCGAGCCAGAGCGGGTGCGGCGCAGGCCTCGCTGCTGCGACGTCGTGCGGACCCAGAGAGGGTTCGGGCTGTACTTTGACGGCGGCTGGAGAGGGGCGTAGATGGAGGAGCAGGGGGAAGACGAGCGCGAGGCGCCGTACGAGGTGGGCGAGGAAGACATAGGGTACGACGACGGGTGCAGGTGGGCAAAAGAGGTGCCGCTGCGGAGCGACGACGACATTGACGCTCGTCGGGACCGCGATGCAGGGGAAGAAGACCGGGAAGGGCCGCCCGAGGGGTCCACTACCGCAACGAGGAGGTCCGACGGCGCAGAGATGGGTCGCGCCTGCGAGGACAGGAGCGACGTCCGCTCGTTCAACGGTAGAGGGTGCGTGACTCCTTCGGCGTGGCGGTTATGGCGATGAGGGCGCGACGACGAGCGCATGCCACCGGAGATGCGCACTGTGTCGCGGAAGCTGATGCGCTGCAGGACGGCCGGAGCGAGGTCAAGAGGCGGGTCCTGCGCGCGGTCTTGCTCGACGGTCGATCCTCTTGCCCCATCTAGCACCTCGCCGTCTTCGCCGTCACTGAAGTACAGCGCTTGCCGCGAGGCCTCGTCGTGCCCGCTGGGCGACCCGACAGCCGATAGCAGCGCGCGGCCCTCGTCCCCTTCGTCCCCGACGGCGACACCTTCTGGCTGTTCAATTTGCGTATCGGTCTCATGGTCGCCGTCGTCGTCGCTAAGGTCGGATGAGGGGAGGACTGGGGAAAGAAGCGAAGGTCCGATGCCGGGCCGAGGGGAGGGGTCCGTATCTGCCGCGAGCTGAGCCAGCCGCGCCTCTGTTGACGTACTGGGATGAGCTGAGATGCTGCCGACGAAGCGGCCGAGACGCACCTAGGCGGTCCAGGTGCTGCTCGCCCTGCGTTTTGAGGCCCCACTCGATCGGATCTTGCCGCTGGGGGTCCCTCTCGACGTCCTCGTCCGGCCACGCTGCTTGTGCGGGCGGGTCGGGTTGCTGCTCAGACTCGTCATTGCTGAAGCGCTGCGGGAACTGCAGAGGCGGTGGTGGCAGGAGCGGCATCGGGATGCACGGTTGGGCGGGCGGGGCGACTTGGCGGGGGGATCGCGCACTGGCGGTCAACGGGAGTGCGAGTGAGTGGCGGCGCTTCAGCAGGCAGTACTCGACATTGGCGAAGAACGGCGTAGGGGATGTGAAGGGAGGAGCCGGAAGGGAGAGCTGCCGACTGACTTGCCGTCTCTGCCTCGTCGCGCGACATCGCTTTGAAACAGAGTCGCACAGAAACCAGCCTGCCAATGACATCCAACGAAGGTGAAGAGTACAGTCTAGACTAAACCCGCGCGGCACCTCGCCTCGTGCTGCTGCTCCGCCCCCGCTCCTCCTCCTCGCCCTCAACGCCAACCGCCTCTGCGCGTCCCCTCCCCGACCCCGCCCCGGTCCCCTGCGCCGTCGTCCCGTCGACGACCGCGTCGTACGTCGGCGGTGTCTCGCCAGCAGAGTTGGTCTCGCCCGCGATCAGCCGCGCGAGGAGCAGGTTCTGCTCGAGCGTCGCGATGGGCGCCGCCGCCGCAGAGTGGGAGCGGTGCGTCGTCGACGAGCCCATGCCGATGTGCATGTTGGCCGTGCGCACCAGTGGCGGAGGGTGCGTCGAGCCGCAGTCGTGCGTCGCGTTGCGGCTGCTGTTGCTGTTGTTGCTGCGAGACGCGCGCGAGGACGAGGGACCCGCGAGCAAAGGGGTCGCGTCGCTGTATGCGGGGAGGATATTCTGCGCGAGGCGGCACGAGAGCATGACGGCGCCTGCCTCGACGACAATGTCCCAGAGCTGCGGAAGGAAGATGGAGCGAGTTCAGCGAATCGACGGCCGCAGGAGGAGACGAGAGCAGGTGCGCACCTTGCGGTTGCCCTTCGAGTCGAGGTACTCGTCGTCGCCGCGCTCGACGCGCATCATGATCTTGAGCGTGTGCGAGATCGAGATGTTGGCCTTCTCGTGGTTTGTGCTGACGCACAGCTTGGAGCTGCAGTCCGGCAGCTGCAGGAGGCCATCGAGGTGCCACGGCCCGATCGGGTCGAGTAGAGACGGCGTGTCGTCTGACAGGACAAGAAGCGTCAGGGTCAGGAACGCAGAGTGAGGAAATGGGGAGAAACGCACCGTCGGAAGACGAGGCGTTGATGAAGAAGTCGCGCAGCGGGTGGTTGACGAGGACGTCCGGGTCGTCCGAGAGGATGGGCAGCAACGGCTCCTTTGGGTCCTTGTTCTCGATCCGCAGGAGCTGGAAGCGCTTGGGCGTCTCGTGGCGAGTGAGCTTGCGACCCGAATTGACTGCAAAAGCGCAGAGGCAGACGTCAGCTCGAGCGGTCGACCACCGCGAAAAGGAGGGGGAAGCGCGCACCAGAAGCAAAGTAGCTCGTCTTCTGCTCGAGCTGTGCCGTGACTCGGTACAGCCGGATCTTGGCCAGCGGGTTGAGGCGGATGCTGATGGGGATCTGGCCGCCGACCGGGAAGCTCTGCGCGTGAGGAAGGCGTCAGCGCGCCGTCTTTGCAGGCAAAGGTTCGTCAAAGTGGACGCACCTTGCCACTCAGCGCGACGTGGTACTTGACCTGGGTCTCCCAGAACCGCTCGACGACAATGCTCTCGCTCTCCTCCGTGTCTTCCTCGCCCGGCGTCGTGACGAGCGTCACCTCGGTCGAGCTCGTCAGGTTGGTTGTGAGCGCGCCCGCGCGGTGAACCGTCGCCTTGAGCGAATACGCGACGTGCCCAAACTCGCACGTCAGGCTTGGCGGCAACGTGGCCGGCACCGTGATCGAGATCGGGTAGGTGTACGTGCCCGCCTTGAACTCCTTCCAGCCGTCGCCGACCACGTCCGGTCCCGACGATCCGTGTCGGTCATCGTCGCTCCCGTCGCGGTCGCCGTGGTGCGCCAAGTGGTGTCCGACGACGAGCGCGTCCCGGAGCGCCTTGAGCGCCGTCTTGCGCCCGCGCGACTGGCTCCGCATGCGCGACGACGATGACCCGCTGACGCGGGCATCCGGGCTGCTCGTCCTGCGCGGCACGGCTGGCGCAGCGGGCTCGTCGGCGTGCCCGTTGCGAACGCGGCTCGAGCTCTTGCCCCGCAGCGCCTCGGTGATTCCGCTGAGCGTGAAGCGCGCCCCGCGCGAGACGGACCGCCCGCTCGAGCCCGAATTGCTCTTGAGCGCGCTCGGCAGGGCCGACGGCCGCTCCGTGTTGCTCGAGGCGCGATGCGCGGTGGTTGCCGACGACGACGACGTGCGCCGTCGGCGGTCCAAGCCCGTGACGCCTGCGGAACTAGGCGACGTGGACGGCCGTGACGTGCTGCTGCGCGACTGAAACGTCATGCCCGCGACGCCGTTCGTCAGTGCATCGGTGCTCGCGCTCGACAGCTGGCGGTCCGGTGACCGGCCGCGCCCGATGCTCGACGCGGTAGAGCCGGGGACAGGCGCGCTCCTCCAGCCGGTGCCGGCGTGCTCCGGGTCCGACGACAGAGATGCGTTGTTGGAGGTGCCCGTGCCAGACGACAATTGGCGATCGAGAGGCGGTCGGTCGGTTTCGCTCGAGTGCGCGGACGAGGTGGTGTCTGTCGAGTCGTGCGACAGGCGGCTGGCACGGGTGCTGATGCGTGCGAGGGGAAGGTGACCGGAAGAGCCTGTGGGGGAGTCTGTGGGGGAGGTGATGGGGTTGGCGGTGGCGAGTGGGGAGCGGGAAGGCGTGGGCGAGCGCTCGATGCGGTGCGAGTTGCGCAACGACGCCGAGATGCCAGCGCCGAGGTCGAGCGTGTCGATAGAGTGATTGCTCGAGACGGGCAGGTGCAGCGGCGAGCCAGGAGCCGAGTCGACGGCGACCTCGTAGCTCGGTGCTGCCTCGCCCGGGCGAACGGGCGGGATGCTCGGGTCGCTGGCATCCTCTTCGGACGCAATGCGCGACAGGCCTGGTGCTCGTGCGACCTCGGGCGCGTGCAGGTGCGGTGCGGCGATGGACGGGTCCCGGACGAAGCTGTCGCGCGGGTACGAGCGCCCTTGGCTCAACTGCCGACCGGGGACGACGCTCGCCGCCCGCCTGGCAGACCTGCCGCGCGCCTCCTCGCCGTGGTCGCCCGCACCGGGCCCGATAGAGGCTGCTCGTCTCTGCATCGACGCCGAAGACGCCGAGAAGAACGACTGGGTCACGTTGATGAGCTGCGTCTCCTCCATCACGTCGAGCCGGCGGGGACCAATGCCTGCGCAGGGTCCAGGATGCCCGCCGGTCAACTCAGTCCGTCAGCGGGCTTCAAGAGACAGGAAGAGCGCACCTTCTGGCCAATCGGTCCGGGCGGTGCCCTTGAAGCGCACCGAGATCTCCTTGACGCGGGTCGGCTTGGACAGGTGGACGGTGAGCAAGCCTCGCAAGAGCGCTGGCGGGGGCTCGTCCAGGTCCTCACGCTCCTCGCGCTCCTGCTGCAGGGCGAGCTGCGCCTCGGTCATCTCGCGTACGAGGCTCCCATCCCTCCCCCGCGACAGGCTGTTGGCGCGCGTCCCGCCCGGCGTCGGCTGCCGCGTGCGCGAGTGACTCCGCCCCCTGCTGTTGGGAGGCACAAAGTCTTCGGCCGCGGCGAGCTCGCCCAGCCTGCCGCGCGGTGCGGGCGAGGCCGCGCGCGACCCGGGCCGCGATAGCGACGCCGCGCGGGACCCTGCAGCACGGTCGGGCGAGGGGTGGCGCGACTGGCTCGGGCTGCCGACAGTGGCGGCGACTGAGGGGCCGGCATTGGTGGGCGTGCTCGCTGCATTGGCGGCGTTGGCGGCGCGTTGTGCGGCCCGGCGCTGGCGTTGGCGGGCCCGCTCCCAGTCGAGGCCGCCGACGAGGAAGACGCATGGCTCGGTGAGCCGCAAGCTGGCGCTCGACATGTGCGTTCAGGTAGCCCGCAGGCGGCTCTAGGGCGATGGGCGGGTCGTGAGAGAGGAGAGAGAGGTGAGGGCGGGGGAGGCGCGATCGGGCGGGTGGTTGCTTGACGATGCACGCGGTTGAGGCGGCTTGACAGCTGCTGGGTAACGGGGTCGAGTCCTGAAGTCTATCGAGTGCAGTGTGCGCGCACGAATTCAAGCGAGTCGGGCCAAGACGGGTGGGCGGAGCGGCGGTCGCGAGGCAAGCCCGGGCGGGGTCCCGGCACTTCGCGGCGCAGCTTCTGGGTGCGACACCTTTTCACGTTGCATCGCTAGGTCACGCGACCTCCCGCCTCCTCCAAGTCCCTCAGCCGTAGTACTCCTGCAGGCCCTCGTCGTCCACCACGACCGGCGCGTCTTCTCCCTCCTCGAGGTCCTCGAGGTCCACCTCGTCGTCGTCCCGCTGCGACCGCCCCGCCGTCGAGAGGTACTTGGCCCGGCTCCCGCGGATGATGCCCAGGTCCCAGCCAAACTTGGCCGTCGTCGCCTTGGCGAGCGCGTCCCACCGCCGCACCACCTCGCGCCACACCCCGGCCACCTGGGCGTCGCGCGCGCCGAGCTCCTCCCATGCTGGCAGCGCGTCCGACAGCGCCTGCGAGAGGTGCCCGAGCGAGTCGAGCAGGTGCTGCTCGAGCGAGGGGAGCTGCGTCGTGAAGAAGGTCTCTTCGAGGAAGTCGACTTGGGCGTGGAAGGTCGACAGGAACGAGGCGAAGAGCGGGAGTGCCGATTCGGCGAGGAGGTCGGCAGTGTAGGTCGACGTGTCGTCTTGCCGCCTAGATGCCGGGTGTGCGAGGGTCGATGCGCGGCAGATGAGGGAGAAGAGGGCCTTGTACGTCGACAGCGACGAGAAGTTGTGGACGAGGGTGAACAAGATGAATGCGAGCTGCAGCTCGGCGAGGAGCTCCTTTGGTTCTGCAGCACAGGACGTGTGTCAGTTCGGCACCTGCGTCGAGAGCACAGAGGTAGAGCGCACCGTTCTGGAGCTGTTCCTGCACCACACGGCTCAGCTGCCAGCTCTTGTCTTTGCTCCACCTCGTGAGCTCTGCGCCGACGGCTCCTTCGGGCCAGCTCCGCCTGTCATCGAAGCGGACAAACTCGAGCAGGCCCGAGTCCGGGGGCGCAGCCGAGACCTCCTTGTCCACCGCTCCGCCCTCCCCCTCGCCGTCGTCGACGTCGACCACCTCGCGCACCTCGGGTTCCTCCTCTCGCTCCTTGCCCCACGTCCTCCGCGCACTCGGACCACCCGGCACCGCCCCCGCCTCGTCCTGCGAGCTCCCCATCAGCGCGTCGCACAGCGCGCAGGCCTGCTCATCGAGCCCGACCACCCTCGCGAGCGTCCCCTCCGAGACGAACCCGGCGAGGCCGCCCCACTGCTCGCGCAGCTCGTCGGCCGGGTACGCCGCGAGGCTCTTGTCGAGGCTCTGGAGGTACTCCTCCGAGATGACCGTCTCGCGCGCCGTGTCGTCTGCGGGGGCCTGTGCCGTGGTCCGCCGCCGCTTCGGAGGCGGTGCGCCTGGCGCGCGCTTGACTTCCTCGCGCGCGTTGTCCCACTCGAGGACGACGCGTTCGCCCCTGCGGAAGAAGCGCAGGAGGCCGTGGCGGGCGCCGACGCCGTGCTCGGTGGAGGCGGAGGGCGAGTCGGAAGTCGAGGTGGGGGCGGCGGAGAAAACGAAGAAGTGCAGGCCGGCGGGGAGGAATTTGACGCCCTGCGAGGTGGACGGTGTGTTAGCTCACGCCATGGTGATCGCTAATCACCGGGGCAAGAGAGGACGCACGGCGAACTGGTCGACGACCCAGAGGCGGCCGTCGAAACCGAACTCGGATCCACGCGGGAGCCCAGAGAGCACGAGGAGGGCGTCCTGAGAGAGCTTGGCAGCCCACTTGTCCATCCTGGTGGCGAGGAGTGGATGGGCTTGGTCAGAGTAGTGAGCCGCAGCTCGTCTTCATCAGTTGAACCTCGTCCTCGTCGTCGACTGGCTCGAGAGGGCTCGGCTAGTGCCGTGCAAGACGTCTCGCCACTTTCTCGTCAGGTTCACCCACCAGGCACCGGCTCCCGCGGCCCACCCCGCGCATCTCTTTCCCGAGCTCCTCCTCGCCATCCTCGACTAGCCTCTCCCGCCCGCCTCGACGCAACTGCGTGAGATACCCTCAGGCCTACAGTCACCCTTGCGTGTGTCACACCGTAGCATCGCACTCGCACTGACCGCGAGTCCAAACTCTCGCGACTCCCGCGACTCTCGCTCGCGCACGACCAAGAAGACGCCCCCAGTCGAGCAAAGGGACAGTGCTGCAATGCGGCTCGAACAACGAGGGAGGCGGAACGAATGTATAACGAGAGGCGAAGGAGGGTGCGACGAACGACGCGTACGGGGAGGCGGACGAGGCGTGTAGGGGAGGGAGGAACAGGGTCTGTGCTTGTGCTGCGCGTGCGTGACGGGCGCAGGGGGGAGAGCGCTCGCCTCTACTCCAGCACGGCCAGCGCGCCAGCGACGAGGGCAACAAAGCCCGACGTGGCGAGCCAGAGCGTCGCGCCGCTGCCGGTCGGGGTCGCGCCCCGCACGGCCGCCGAGTCGCCGCTCGCGCCGGCGCCCTGGGACGCCGCCGCGCCCGCGCCGCCGGTGGTCTGCGCGCCCGCACTCGCCGACGTGCTGCCCGACGCGCCCGACGCAGAGGACGACGCGGCCGAGGAGGAGGTCGTGACGGCTTCGAAGAGGTCGGTCGAGGCGTAGGTCTTGCAGTTGGAGGACTTGGGGACGCGGGGGGTGTAGGGCGGGTTCGGGGCGGTGCCTGTGTGGGGGGTGAGTGCAGGGGGTGAGCAGGAGAGGGGTGGGCACGGGTGAGAAGGAGAAGAGGCGCGGACCCTCAGGCGGCTGCGTGTACGTCGAGACTGCGGGAAAGGGGAAGAAAAAGCCGACGTCAGCCGCTTTGCGCAAGCGAGATCAGACACGACAACACGCACCCTTGCCGTCGGCGCCCGTGTAGATGCCGACCGTGTCCTGAATCTCCGAGTCGCACACGCTGAACTCGCCGTCCTTGTACGCGGCCGGCATGTTGTACGAGCAGCCTGCGCCGTGCAATCACGGAGCAGCAGGTCAGCAGACAGTCCGAGAGAGAGAAGAGAGCACCCGTCGGGCGCACCCATGCGGTCGGCCGTGTTCTTGCACTTGGTGTCTCCAGGGTGCTGCTTGATGTACTCCGGGTCGCACAGCTTCAAGCAGAAGACGCCGCCGCCGATGAACATGTTCCACTCGACGGCTTGCTCGAGCGTCGAGTTGTCGCCCGACGGGAGGCCGCTCGAGTAGACGAGGCCTGCGCGCGCGCGCGAAGGTCCGAAGCGTCAGTTCCCGAGGCCGGAGCGCAAGAGATGCGATGAGATCGAAACATACCACCCAGCGGGTTGCCCTCAAGATCGGCGCCGTGCGGGTCTGTGTACAAGAGTGAGTCGAGGAAGCGACGAGGAGACGTGCGCAGGACGACGCACCGAGCTCTCCGCCCGAGTCGTCGGCCGTGAGGTGCAGCGCCGTCTGGTCGATGAAGCCCGTCCACTGGATGTACCTGCGCTCACACCAGAGCGTGTCAGAGAGAAAGCGCGGGGCGAAAGAGGGCACAGAAGAAGGAAGGGACGAGAGAGGGAGACGCACGCCTCGTTCTTGAGGACCTGCACGCCCGTGATGGCGCCCGCCTTGATCGACCGTCCGCCGTGGCCCTTCTGCGTGCAGTACGACACGACGGCAGCCTCGACTGTGGCGCGCAGAGATGCGGGGCGTCAGGGGTGAGACGAAAGGGGGAGAGAGAGAGACAAGAGCGAGGAGAGAGACGCACTGTCGCCAATCGTGTCGAGCTCGCTGCCCGTCAGGTCACTGCCCCAGAGGCAGAAGTCCTTGATATCGTTGGCGACTGCGGTGTGGGCAGGGACGCGAAAGTCAGCCGCGCCTGACAGAGGCAGCAGACAAGCGAGAGAGAGGGAGGACGGGACGCACTAAGCGTCTGGCAGAGCGCGTCATCACCCTCGGTCGTGCTGTTGCACTGGTTGTAGCCCGACTGAGGGCCGCGGGTCGACTTGTACGGGTTGACCCTGCGGGCGAGGGGAGCGAGCGAGCGAATGAGGTGACGGTGCGAGAGGAGGGGAGCAAAACACGACAGGTGGTCAGCGGCGCGCCTCGTCGCACACACTCGAGCAGGACGAAGTACGCACTGGTACGGGATGTCGCTATACGCATAGGTGTACTGAGTGAGGGGCAGGGCCGATTGAGCGGCCGCCTTGACCTGGACGTTGGCCGTGGTTGCGATGGCCGTCACGGTCGCCTGGGCGGCCTTCTGGGTCTTGGTCGCAGCAGCAGCAGCAGGAGTCGCGGTGGCCGAGTCGTCTGCGCGGCGTGCGAGGCGGGGCGAGCCGTGCGACGAGGCGGACGCGACGGTGCCGGCGAGGAGGGCGCCGAGGGTGAGCGCCGCCGTATGGAGGTGCATGATGGGAGGCGTGGACGTGTAAGGAGTGACTAGGGGGTGGAGTGGACGACTGCAAGAGTGCGGCAGAGAGAGAGGGGCGAGAGCGAGACGCGACCAAGGGCCCCGGGCTAAATCGAGGTCGCGCGCGCGTGCCCGAGCGAGCGCCGCGCGCGGGGGAGCGTGCCCTGTTGTTGGTCAAGCCGATGTTGCAGGGTGAGCTGGATGCACGACAGAGCTTGCACCCTCTCTAGCTGCAACGCACGGTTGTCGACCGTGTCTCACCCGGAGAGCGCGCTGATGATGAGGATGCTCAGAGGACCGTCGACCGCGTCGACCGTGTGCCCGACCGCAACCAACGTCAACCTCACCGTCAACACGGGGCTTGCTCTCCAGTCTCCCTGATCGACCCTGCTCTCCAGCGCATGCTCCCTTACGACGGCGAACCCGTCCACGCCCCCTCGACCAGCGCGTGGCAGTGGGACGCAGCCTACTCGCTCTACTTCAACCCGACAACCCAACAGTGGGCAAAGCCGCGCCCCGACGGCGGCTGGGACTACGCGGGGGGCGTCGCCACCGAGGCGGAGTCGCAACCAGAGGCGGCGGCTGAGGCGGGTGACGAGGGAACCCGCGACAGGGTGACCACCACGACCTCCCGCTCGAGGCGCGCCCAGGTCGGCTACGGCGACGTCGACGAGGGCAACCCACCCCCGGAAGGCGCCCCCGCCGTCCCAGAGGACCAGCGCTGGCCAGGCTCCCCCTCCCGCTCCCCCTCCCCCTCCCCTCCCGACCCCTTCGCCCACGCCCCGCTCCTCCGCCTCGTCGTGCACCGCCGCCCGCCGCCCTCTGTCCTCCCGCCTCCCCAGTCCGTCGCCTCCCTCGACCCGGCCGAGCCCGTCTCGATCGGGCGCGACAAGTCGTTCGAGCGCCGGATCCGCCTCCGCGAACTCGCCGTGTCAAAGACGCACTGCACCCTGTTCTGGGCCGTCGAGCCCGAGGCCGACGACCGAGGCTACTGGGCTGTCGTCGACAATGCGAGCACGCATGGGACGTTTGTAGGCGGCGGCGAGCGAGGGCACAGCGAGGTCCGGCTGTCGGAGCCAAAGGTTGCGAGTGTCCCGAGCCAGCTGCACCACCTCGAGTGCGTCTCCTGACCTTTATGAAAGTTGGCTCACTGCCGCTGGATGACACTCCTCACCGCCAACGCAGCACCATCCGCGTCGGCTCGACGACCTTCATCGCGCACATCCACGCCTCGTTCGCCTGCTCGACGTGCTCCGTCTCGTCCGACTCGTCCAACCTCATCCCGCTCGTCGCCGACGCGTCCTCGTCTTCCTCCTCCTCGAAGGACCCCGCGCCGGCGCCCTCGTACGCGGGGACAAAGACCAAGGAGGAGAAGGAGCAGGAGAGGAGGGACCAGATGGCGACCCTCCGAGGCAAGCTCCTCAAACCTGCCCCTGCGCCCGCACCCGCGATCGCCGCCGCCGCCGGACGACCATCCGCCATCGATCGAGCGCCATCGAAGCAGGCACCCTTCATGGACCGTGCCGCCGCCCGCCGACAGCGGGACCAACCCGCCCCCCTCCCCCTCCCTCCCCCTGCATCCCGCGCACGCCCCGCCCCCTCGGGCCCCGCGAGCCACGGCAGCAGCCCGTTCCTCGCCCTCGCCGGCCCGCCCGCTTCCCTCGCGGCCGCCGCACGGCCCGAGCGGGCTGACCCGTTCGGGGAGGACTCGAAGGGCGCGAGACTGCTGAGCAAGCTTTCTGGCTCTGGCGCGGGCGCGGGAGGTGGAGGTGGAGGTGGAGGGGCAGGTGGAGAGAAGGGAGGGGCAGGAGGAGGAGGAGGAGCGAAGGGCGCAGGGCTCGGCACGCTCGTCGAGGCGCGGACGTACGGCGCCGCGGGGGGGCGGACGGGGCTCGGCAGTCGCCCGCTCGTGGTTGGGGTGGAGAAACTCGGGGAGGTGGCGGCGAGGGGACGGGGGGCGGGGGGGAATGCGAGTGGGAGTGGGAGTGGGGGAGAGAAGAGGGACTGGAGGGACGAGGGGAGGGAGAGGAGCTGGAAGAGGTTCAGGGAGGGCGACTGAGCGAGGGGACGCTCGCGCGCGCGGGGTTCTCGAAGGCTCGAGTTAGCGAGCCTAGGTCATACACGAGGTGTGGCATTGCACTCGGCCTTCAGAACTTGCCGCCCTCGAAGTCGAGCACAAACACGTCGTCGACGTGTTGCCCCGCGAGCTCTTTGAACTTTGCGTGCGCCGGGTCCTCCGAGACGTAGTAGTCGCGCTCTTCTAGCGAGCTGAAGGTGAGGACAAAGGCGTGCTGCGTGACGCCCTGGCGAGTCAGCAGGAGGCAGTGGGGGGAGTGAAGGGAGGGAGGGAAGAGGGGCGCACCTCGAGTCCCTTGTCGGCGCCTTCGGAGCTGTTGTTTGCGCCGCCGGTGACGCTGACGTAGGGCCTGTCGTGGAGGGTGCACTGGTCCTGGAGGGCGAGGAAGGACGAGGCGACGAGGTGCTTCTCGGCCGACGAGGTCGAGGGCTTGTAGCGGAACGAGACGAGGTGGGTGATGGGGGCCATTCGGATTCAGGGCAAGAGGACCGGTGACACGCAACAGCAACAGGCGTGAAAGAGAGAGAGAGAGGGAGACGAGGCGACGGCGGAGTTTCCCCCCACCTCGGAACCAGACCGTGGCCTCCTGCTCCTCACAACTCCGTCCACTCACCCAATGGTCAGCCAGCTCTTTTGCAGCTCACAAACCACGCTGACCACCCGACACGCGCGCTCCCTCGCAGCACGGCGTCAAGCGGTCTCGCGTCCCGCCCGTCCCCGACTCGGACGACGTCGCCCGCAGGAAACGCGAGAGGGAGCTCAGGCGCATCGACGAGTACCGCACCTTGCTCCAAGCAGTCCTCGACAAGGTATGTACGGCTCTGCTCCCGGCTCTGGCTGCTAGGGAGGGTGCGCAGAGGCAGAGAACAGAGCGGAGGGAGATGAGAAGTTTGGACGGGCAACAGCTGACAAGGACTCGCTCGTGCGCAGGATGCACGGGGTGTGTACACGCAAGACGCGCTCGAGGGGACCACCCGCCTCCTGTCGCTCAACCCAGAGTTCCAGACCGGGTGGGGCGTTCGTCGCCGCATCCTCCTCAATGGCCTCCTCCCGCAAGCTGCGTGCGTGCCTCTCCTCCCTTCCCAATCGAGGAGACTCAACAACACTCACTGAACTTCCGTGATCGCTCCGCACCCGACCCTGCGACTCAATAGGGACGACGCCGCACGTCAACACCTCCTCGAGGCCGACCTCCAGCTGACCAACGCGTCGCTCAAGCTCAACCCCAAGGTGTACTGCGTGTGGGAGCACCGCAAGTGGGTCCTCGAGACGATGCCCGACGCCGACTGGGGGTTCGAGTTCAAGATGGTCGAGATGTACCTCGAGAGGGACGCGCGGAACTGTGCGTGGCCGGGCGCAGTCTCGACTCGACTCGTCTCGCTTGCGCCGGCAAGGCACACGCGCTGACAGGTGCCACTCTCGGACTCGTGCAGTCCACAGCTGGGACTACCGACGCTACCTCGTCTCGTCCATCCAGTCCCTCTCGTCCTCTCCCTCCTCAGCCGCCTCCTCGCGCACCAAGCCCCTGCCCAATCCAACGACCGCCTCCGAACTCGCCTTCACGACGCGCAAGATCTCGGCCAACTTCAGCAACTTCAGCGCGTGGCACTACCGCACCAAGCTGCTGCAGAAGCTGTGGGACGAGCAGGGGTCGGCGGAGGATGCGCGCGAGAGGCTCGACAGGGTCGACGAGGGTGCGCCGTTTTCTCTCGTGCGTTGATCCCAGGCAGCGCAGCGCAGTGGCTCACCCGTCGAGTCGAGCAGAGTTTGAGCTCGTCAAGCAGGCGATCTGGTCAGACCCGAACGACCAGAGCGCGTGGCTGTACCACCGGTGGCTCGTCGGCGATGGTGCGCCCGCTTTCTCCCTCGCGCGCCCGCCGCCTTGCTGATCCTCGACCAACTCAGGCACCGTCCCAATCGTGCGGCGCGAGATCTCTGGCATCGAGGAGCTCCTCGAGGAGGAGCCCGACAGCCGATGTGCGTCCGCCTCTTCCCCTCTCCTCCGTGCCCCCCCGACACTGACAAACCCCCCCAACTGCAGGGTGCCTCGACTCGCTCGTGCACTACAAGCGCCTCCTCGTGCGGCTGCTCGAGCCGCAGGGGGACCCGACGCAGCGAGAGCGCGACGAGCTCAACATCGCGTGCGTCGGGATGCTCGAGCGGCTCAAGGAGGTCGACCCGATGCGCAAGGCGCGGTACGAGGACTTGAGTGCGTCGGTCGTGAGCCCTGCGTCAGGTGAGGGGACCTGCGGAGTGGCTGACGAGGCTGCGGCGCGCAGGTTTGAGGATCTTGCCGGCGAGGAGGTGAAGGATGGTTAGGCGGCGGGCGGTTTCTGTAGGGCTCGTCCGGCTTCTCGCTACGTACCGTTTCAAGAACAGCGTCCCCTCGTAGAGCACGGCACCGCTCAAGAAAAAGAGAGACCGACGTTGACGTTGCGGTCTCGTGCTGCGCGCCAGCGCGTCCCTAGGCCTCCTCGTCCTCCTCCGTCCCCCCACTTCGCTCGCTCGCCGACGATGGGTGCATCCGCTCGCTGTGCCTCTCTCTTGTCATCGTGCTCACCAGCGCATTAGCTCCGTGCTTCGGCTCGTTCACAGGCCTTGCTCTATGGCTCACCCCGTCCTCCCCCACCACCTCGTCCGGTGCGCTCGCTCCCGCCTCGCTTCCACCCAGAGCTGACCATCCGAGCCGGCACGCAGACCTCGGTAGCCTGATCTCAACCCTGTCGAGCAAGCACGGCACGCCTCGCTTCGACCCGCACGTCACCCTCCTCAGTGGCATCCCCTCCCACTCGTCGGCCGACCTCCCCGCTCTGCTGGCCTCGCTCCGTACCGCGCTCGACCATTGGCGCGAGCAGCAGAAGCAGCAGCAGCCACACTCTGCGCCTCTGCGACTGAAGTTCACCGCCCTGGGGAGCAAAGCCTCCGAGCGAAACTACTTCCAGTACCTCTTCGCGGCCGTCTCTTCCTCCAACGACGCGCTCCTCGCCCTCCGCGCCGCGACGCGCGAGGCGCTCCTCCCCGCCGACGCGCGCTCGCAGAAGGACGACTACTTCCCGCACCTGTCGCTCATGTACGGCGAGGACGACGAGCGCAAGAGCGCGGGGGGGATCATGGCGGGGCTGCAGAGCGAGGGCGGAGAGGTGCGCCTCGGGGAGGGGGAGCGGGAGGGGACGACGACGTGTGAGGTGGCTGGGCACGAGGGGATCGAGGTGAAGGAGGTGCAGCTGTGGAGGTGCGAGGGCCCGCCGGAGGAGTGGGAGTGCTTGGGGAGCGAGCAGCTGTGAAGCGCGCCGAGGGGGGACGCTGCGCAGGCGCCGGGACAGCGCTGCGCAGGCGCCGGGACAGCGCGACGCCACCGACGGGGCGAGCAACAGGTGCGCCCGCCCGAGTATCCCTCACGCTGCGGCCAGCGCAGGTCTCACGCTTCAAGGTCCTCGTGCAGGAACGCCCTGGTCCGCGCGAGCCCTGACTCGCCCGGCGCGTTAAGACGAGACTCGCGAGCACTCTGCCGTGATCTTTTGAGCCTCTCGCCGACCGGCATGACGCGAGGAGGCCGTCCGGGCCGCGCTCGACGGAGCAAGAGGAGCTCACAAGCGAGCGAGGTTGTCGAGCCTGCAGTCAGTGCAACGCGGGTTCCTTCGTCTCCTGACTCTCTCGCAAGTAGACTTGCGTGCGGTTGGAAGAAGACAGGAGAGTGCGTTGGGCCGAATGAGGGGACGAATCCCTCTCGTTAGACTGGTGGCGACGGACCTCTTGCTCCAGCTTGCACATGTCAGGATGGTCAAGGCGACTCGAGGTCGGGCTCTCTCGCGCTGCGCCTCGCCTGAGCACCCACACTGACCCACTCTGCGTTGCACAGGTGTCCTCGTAACCTGGTGCGCCCCCTTGCTGTCCACCCCACCTTGCTCGCCGACCGCAGTGGAGCCTGACCCACTCGCCCTCTCAGCGACCCGGCGGTCAAGCAGATCCTGCTGCAGCTCGACGAGGAGAACAGCCGGAGCAAGCGGTTCGTGATTGCCGACCTGGACGAGACGCACGTGCTGATTGCGCCAGACGCCGTCGAGCGAGTGAGAGAGGCGAGTCCTCCTCTTTGGCGCTCTCTCCCGGGCGGTTGTGCGGGACTGACTCGTGAGCATGGGAGTAGGAACTCGAGTTGGCGCTCGAGGCGAACCACTGGAACCCGCTCCAGGCCGAGGAGGAGTAGGCGCTGTCCTTTCATCGCATCGTCACCATCTCCGCGGACCTTGTTGTACCTTCTCCCCCGCAATCGCAACTCTCCTGCCTGACCAGTCCACCTCGAAGGAAGGAGAGAGCAGCCATGGGCATCGGACCAGAGCTCCCACCTCACCTCGCCCGCCGCCGCTCCCCCTCTCCCGCCCCAGCTGCTCCCGCCCACGCCGCGCCACCCACCGCCGACAGCGACTCGGACGACGACTTTGGCCCGTCCCTCCCGCCTGAGCTCGCCCAGGCGCGCAAGGAGCGGCCCCCTTCGTCGGCCGTCGCAGGGCCGCAGCTCCCGCCGGGGGTCGCAGGGCCGTCGCGCCCCGCTGCTGCCCGCGGTGCAGGCCCGCAACTGCCCCCACATCTCGCTGCTGCCCGGCAGGCTTCTCCCCCTCCTCCTCCTTCGCGCGCGTATCCCGCCTACGACGACGACGACGACGACGACGACGACGCGGTGGGCCCGATGCCGCTCCCGGCGGGGTACGAGGCCGCGAGCGCGGGGGACAATGACGGCGCGAGGGCGTTCAAGGAGCGCGAGGAGCGGCTGAGGGAGAAGGAGCGCCGCGAGAAGGACGACAAGAAGCCCAAGCGCGAGGAGTGGATGCTCGTGCCGCCCAAGGAGATGGACCTCATGAGCTGTGCGCCCCCTCTTTCTCTGACCGGGACCTTTAGAAGCAAGTCTCGCTCACTCGGGATATCCACGCGCAGCGATCGACACGACCAAGCTCAAGTCGCGCGGGTTCGCGACGGGCAAGGCGGCCCAGTCCGCCGCCAACAAGTCGGGCCCGTCCAACCTGTGGACCGAGACGCCCGCCGAGCGGCAGCAGCGCCTCGAGGACGAGGCGCTCGGTCGCAAGCGGCGTGCGGAGAACGCGCCTGTCGAGGAGGAGGGCGATGACGACAGACGAAAGAGGATCAGGGACCAGCAGCTCAAGGCCGAGGTTGAGCGGCACAACGTGCGTGCTCTTTCTTGCCTCTCCCTGGCTACCATGCTGACTGGGGCATGTACGCGCGCCCGCAGACCTCGCGCCGCAACGAGTCGCTTGTGGACCAGCACACGCGCGACCGCAAGGCCAAGCCAAAGGGCGGCGCCGACGACGACCGCGCGCCGACCAACATCTGGGACCGTGACCGCGACATGGGCGTCGGGGGCAGGCTCATGGACGACGGGCAGCGATCCAACATCATCAAGAACGCCAAGGACCTCGGAGGGCGCTTCGGAGGGGGTTCGTTCCTGTAGCTAGCTGTGCTCGCACGCTTGTCTCTCGCTTTCATCCCGGCGTCCTTGAGAGAGGCATCAACTGGCATTGATAAAGGTTGAGGCGACGTCAAGTCGGAGGGGGAGGAGAACGCAGACAGACAAGCGAAAGATGACACATCAACATGGGGAGCGGCGGCGACGCAGGGGGGTGAAAGGCAGGCACAGATGGGGAGCAGTCGTCACAGAGGGCACAGATGGAAAGCGGTACGAGAGAGGAGGGGTATGCACAAAGATGGACGTCACTGAGGCGCATTTTTGGGGGGTGAGAGGGGAGAAGGGGAGAGGCAAGAGCGCGCGACGCCTCAGTACCGCGCGCGACCCGTCGCGCACGGGCCGCCATTGCGTCCCTTCCACGCCTGAAACAGCACCTTGGACAGGGTGAAGAGGAGCGCGAACACGATCGACGGGATGAGCACCGCGAGGGGCGGACGCGGCGGGAGCGATGCCTTGGCTCGCCCCGAGGCGTGCGGCCCGGTACGGTCGCGGTGGGGCGACGCAGCGCGCGACGAACGCGGCGTCGAGTGCGGCACGCGGAAGGGCAGCGCCGCGCCGTCGTCGTCGTCGGTGCGCCACCCGGGCGTCGCGGCGCCCGCACCCGGCTCGTCGCCGTCGTCGCCCTCCGGGTACACGCGCGGGGTCGAGTGACCCGACGTGCCCGTGGGCGTGAAGGCCTGCGGCGCCGCCTGGTTGCGCGAGAACGCCCTGCGGCGCTTGGACGACGGCGCGGCCGCAGCCGGCGCGAACGCGTCGGCCTGAGCGCTCGTGCTCCTCGTGCGCTTGGCCCTGCCCGTCCCGCCCTCGGGCGCTTCCTCCGTTTCGAGCTCGGGCTCCTGCGCTTGCGGGACCGTCGGGATCGTCGTCCTGCGGCGGTCGGCCGCCTCGACATCGACGTCGACGTCGAGGTTGACGGCCGAGTCGTGTGCCGCCGGCGCCAGTTTGGGGCCCGCGCCCGCGGCGCGCACGGCAAGGTCGAGTGCGCCGCGGGCGTTGCCAAGCACGCGGCCCATGCCCGCGCGGACGCCCTCGATGCTGCCGCCGAGGGTGCGCTGGACCGACCCGACGCGGCGCGTGCAGTCGTCGTAGAACGTCAGGCTGAACGACGTGGCGAGGACGGCAGAAATGGTCATGGCCGCGACGGCCGAGACGACGAAGAAGGCGAAGGCGTTGACAAGCGGGCGGAGGAAGGGAGCCGAAGCGGCGGGCAGGAGGGCAAAGTCGTCGGCCCCGCTGCTCGCGGTCGACTGACGGCGCTGAATGGCATAGCTCGAGGCAGAAGACGAACGGCGGAAGAATGGGGACGACGTGGCCGGCGTCGAGTACGACGCCGAGCGCCGGCGCTGCTGCTCGGGAGGGTGCGGCGCAGGATGCGCCTCCGACTTGTGCGATGACCGGCGAGGTGTGCGCCCCGTCTGCGACGCAGAGGATTTTCGCGGCGTCGACGTTGGGGACCGAGCCCTCGATGAGCCCGTGCTCGACGAACGAGGGCGGTGCGGCGAGGCGTGAGGTCCGGGAGACACGAGGTGGTCGAGGCCCGGGAACGAGTAGCGGACCTGGCGACGCTCCGTCTTGCGCGTCGAAGTCGTCGAAGTCGTCGAGTGCGACGCCCTCTTGCGGCTCTCGGACCGGCCCGACGTTCCCTCGCGGCTCCTCGACGTGCTCTTGGTGCGGTCGTCCGCAGGCGCAGGGAAGGGGACTCCCGACTTGAGCGACGAAGGCATGCCCGGAAACACTTGGCCCGAGTGCTCGTCGAGGTTGGCGAGCCCACTCGGCAAGAAGTCGCTCTCGACGCGCTTCTTCCTTCTGCGCGGGCCAGCGGGAGAGGGCAGAGACGGGGGCATGTCGACGTCGATTGGCGGAGTGGAGGCGGAGGTCGAAAGCACCGCAGGCAGTTCACGAGCGGCGCTGATCGGCGTCTCTGGTGACCCCGGCGAAGACGCGGGGAGGGACGGAGGCGGAGTCGGGAAGGCGCTGAGGTGCGAGCCTGAGTCGTCGAGAGCACGGGCGGGGGACCGGGGAGGCGCGGCAGGGCTGTGTGGTGCTGAGCCAGAGGACTGTTGCTCGTACGCGGACCACGGCGGCATCGCTCTCTGGGTGCTCGAGGCGAGCCTTGGACTGCGGGCGGTGACAGAGATGATGAGGACCGGGGAGGGGAGCACGCAACGCGAGAGATGCAGCGCGACGCACCTTGTGAGCGCGCCCGTGTAGACCCTTGTGGATTCGCGTGAGGTGAGCTCAGCAAAGGCACTGGCCGGGCAGCAGAGTGAAGAGGCTGAGGAGGAACCTGAAGGGGGCGAGCACCTCTTCCTGGAGGTTGCGGCCTCGTCCCGCTCCTTCCTGTCGCGCGCGCACAAGTCCGCGCAAGCCCTTACCCTCCAGCACAGTACTTGCGTCTGCGTCCTCCCTCCCCTGTCCTGCCTCCCGCGGGCAGGTTCAAGCGAACCTCGCTCGTCACGCTCAAAGCACGGCGCCTTTCACGTGCATCTCTGGCTCATCCGCCTCGTCAAGTGAGCGGAAACGGATGCTCGATGCACTGCATACAGGCCCTTGTTCAATACTCGATCGGAGAGAAATAATCATCACGCCCGCGCCGGGTAGCCGTTCTGCGTGGCGACGAGGACCTCCAAGATCCCCGGGTAGCACTCCTTGTGCGCCGTGTGAGCCCACAGCGGATCTTGGTGCTCTGCGATGTCATAAACAAGTAGGACGAGAAGATTCAGTCGGGGAGCCTTCGAGCTAGCAGACGCACGTGGGCGCGAGAGAGAGAGGCAGCGCACCGTAGTTCTCGAGAGCGACGGCCTTGACGAGTCGCACGTGCGGCTCGTGGCTCCGGATGCGCTCGATGAGCGGCTTGCCCAACACGAGAGTGTCGAGCGTTCCGTAGAAGATGGCGAGGGGAGGCATCGACGGCGGGAACCACGGTTCGGTCGTCGTCGTGTCAAAGGCGCAGTTCTCGACGCTGAGCACGCCCATGTCTGCGAGCGCGAGCATGGCCGGTCAGGTCGAGCCCCGAAATGTAAGGCACTCTCGGGAAAGGACGAGAACGGCGGGGATGAGCAGAGCTGGACGCACAGTCTGCGAGGGTCGAGCGGGCGAGGTCAGCATGGTGTCGCCCCCGTTCTGTGCAAGCCATGTGACTTCAGAGGACTCGGACGCACACAAGAGAAGCTCGGCGCTGTTGGCAACCGCGACCGAACGGAAGAACTTGGGGATCTGGCGCTTGAGCCTGCGGATTGGGGAAGGCGGCAGGGTGAGCCCGTCAGGTCGTCGTGCCGCGCGGGACAGCTTCGAACTTCGGCACTCCTGATGTAGGCATGGTTGTGAAGGAAAGGGGCGCACCAATTGTGGTCATGGAAGCCGAAGACGAATTGGAAGACGACATTGGCAAAGTGGCCAAAGAGCCAGGCGGGCAAGTAGCGTTGCAAGATGCTGATGATCGGGATGAACTCGCGGACTGCGTCAAAAATCGGTCAACGCACAGCTCGCAGCTGAAAGCTCGAAGCTCGAGGACGCGACGAGGGAGGACGGGAAAAGGCGACGCACCCCCGAAGACGAGGTTCCACACCTTGCGCGACTTGGCGAACTTGCGCATGAGCGAGAAAGGGAACTTGCGCAGAGCGGGTCCGGCGTAGACGGCGGGAGCGAGCGAGATGAAGCAAGCGAGCTTGTTGCCGAGGTCCGGGCGCACGCCGCGCGAGAGCGCGATGTACATAGTGCCGCAGCCCTGCGAGTGGCCAATGTAGGCGGGCTGTAGCGTAGTTCGGGGGTCAGGGTGCGCGCAGATTGACAAAGCCAGCAGGACGGGAGTGACGCGCCTTGAGGCCTGTCTTCTTGCCGACGTAGTCGACGATGGCAGGCAGGTCGTACATGGCAATCTCCTTGACCTGTGGCGCAACCGCAGCGAGTTCAGCGTCTCGAGCAGTATAGACGGGGGCAAACAGTGCACACGCACACCCCATGCGTAGTAGCGCGGGTCGCTGTTTGAGTAAGTGCGGTGCGGCATGCCAAAGTTGGTGCGGATGTTCGAGACGTAGACGTCGTAGCCTTGCTCGAGGAGCCAGAAGGCGAGCGAGCGCTCCTCGTTGACCATGAACGTGACCGAGTTGGACAGGATCCCGTGCTGGAGGATGACTGGGTAGCCAGGCTTCTCGTGCTTGGGCGAGGTCAGGTGGTGCAGGCGCAGAATGAAGCCGTCTTCGGTCTCGATGTCGACGTCCTCGCACTTGTAGCCCCAGTACTCGGCGTAGTACGCCGCACGTGCGGAGAAGCGCTCGCCGGACACGCGCGCCTCGAACTCCTTGTCGACGCGGGCCCGAGGCGGAGACTTGTGGAATGGGTTCACCTTCTTGATGCCCGCGCTCACCACGGCGACGCCGACGATGAGGAAGAATGCGAGCGTCGTGCCGATGAAGGAGCCGAGCTGGAAACCCGCGAGCATGCATCGGCGATAGAACGTGAGGGTCGGGTAGGGCGGGCGAGGCAGTTCGTGCACAAAGCTGCGGTCGTTGGCGTCGTAGCCGAGGTCGCTCGGCTTGCTGAAAAAGTCGCGCGGGGCCTGCTTCTCGGGCTCGTAGCGGAAGCTTGGCTCGGCGGCAGGAGCGGCGAAGGTGGTCGGCTGAGGCCGAGACTGAGCCGGAGGAGCGGCTTGAGCGCTGCGGGCGAATCAGAGTCAGCCCGAGCGGGACCACAGCCAGACTCTTTCGAGAGGGACTCGCTAGTAGTCTGCGTCTTCAGGCTCGCCGTACGCCCTGCCGATGTCGCCCGAATCCGCGTTGACCGCCTGTTCGCGCTCCGCCCAAGCTCCGCCAAACGCGGTCGATCCGCCCAGGTACTGCAGCGAAGGTGTCAGCGTCGATTCCGTCGAAGAGCATGGCGGGTGCGCACCTCGTCGCCCTCGCGCTCCTTGACACCTTCCTCGCCGACAAATGTCCCCAGCGGCCGGTCGTGCTGGTCCTCGGCCGCGCGCTTCAGGTCGCCTGAGCTCATGTCCTGCCAGTTCTTCTCCCCGTCCACGCCTCGTGTGTTGCCTCCCGACTCGTGCGCGCTGCGTGGTCGCGGCGCAAAGGTCAGCGAGCTGGCCGAAGTGGGGCCGGCGAGGAAGAGAGGAGAGGGGGCCTCACGCATCTGGATGAACGGAGCGGTCGACGTGCGGCGTGCGCTTGCTGTAGTCTCGGTAGTTGTCACCCATGGTCCCTCTCGAGGACGTGCAGACGACCGTGCGGGATGAGGGGAAGGCGCCGTCGGCGAGGACGGCAAGTTTGGATCGTCGACGGCGACCTTCTCGACTCGACCGTCCAGGGACGGTTAGCCAGGGTTAGCCTCACAGAGTGGGGTCACGCGGCGCTCTCGACTTGATGAAAGGTCGGCTTGATCAAGGGCGACAGCTCGAAAGCTCCAGCCCACTGCGGCCCTCTGCGCTTGCTCCCCTTCGCGGACAAGGAGTGGCACCTCTCTCGACCAGAACAGGCACCGAGCAACGCTTTGAGCGGCGAGCACCGCCTCCCACGAGCTCACCATAGACACAGGTAGTATAACTCCGCGAGCGCACCTGCAGCCCGGCAGAGCCCTCAGGGCAGGCTCAGCGCAGGCTCGTCTGCACGACGGCATTACAGGGTCCCGCTGGCTGCACACATCACAACTCGCCAACGACCTTGTCGACCACGCTGCTTGCCTTGTCGGCCAAGATCTCGAGCGGTGCGGGCGCGCCGGCCTTGTACCGCCCGACGAGGACGACGGCGCCGATGCAGAAGACGAGGACGGCGAGGTCGTTGAGGCAGGTCGAGAAGAGGTCGAGGTAGCGCACTCCGGTCTGCAGAGCGAGGCCGAGCTGCGGCGAGAACTGGGACAGGAGGGGCAGGATCGAGTTGAGGATGCCGGGAGGAGCGGGGCGGTTCTGCGGCGGGGAAAGACAGCGTCAGCCGTTTGCTTCACTCGGTAGTCGGGAGAGGCGCGACGCACGCGTACGAGGAAGAGGCGGGTAGTCTGCAGGACGAGCTCGACGCTGACAAACATCCACAGCAGCGGCTGCGAGGGGAGAGTGAGCGAGCAGGGTCAGTTTTGAGGTCGGCACCGCGGCCGAGTGGAAAGACCTCGACGCACCACCTCAGCCAGCGTCCCAAAGCCAATGCGCTGCGCCACGGCACTCTCGATCCCCTTCGGCTGCCTGCTCAGCAGCGACCCCCACGCGTACCAGTCGACGCCTCCGTTCTCGCCCGTCCAGCCATACCGGGCGAGGCGCTGCGCCGGCTCGTACAGGAAGACGATGTAAACCGCGAGCCCCACCATCGAGAGGAGGTGGACGAGGGGAAAGACGCGGTCTAGGAGCGTCTTGGGCGCGGGAGCGAAGGGCGACGTCGGCGCCTGCATGAAGGGGTTGGGCGGCGTACCACCTGCACCTGCTCCACCACCGGGTCCACCAGCTCCCCCACCCTGCATCATCTGTGCCATCATCTGCGAGAACATGTCCTCACCTGGCGCGCCGCCTTGCGCGCCGCCCGCTCCTGCGAACGCCGCGAACGGGTTCTGGGCCGCCCCCGCGCTCGCATTGTCGCTGCCGCCGAGGCCAGCGAGGAGCGACAGCGGGCTGTGCGTTGCAAGATCGATCTCGGCCGGGTCGTCGTCGTTGTTGACGTCGCTGAGGGAGGTGGGAGGGGGAGGGTTGGCGGTGACGGGGCGAGGGGCGATCCCGCCGATGGCTGCGTGGCGTTTGCGCTCGTCATGGTGAGCACTAGCCAAGCGAGTACGAATGGGCTCGGCGACGCACAGTCAGACACGACGCGGCCTTCGCCCTTTGCAGCTCCCTGGATCCGGTCGAGGCGCTCCTTGCTCTTTGCAAGCAGCTTGGCCTGGCGGGCGGCGGCCTTGGCACGGCGGTCCTCTGCTGCAGCGTCGGACATGGCAAAGATGGTTACGCTCGAGGGTGGAGTGGTGTGCGGGATGGTGAGAGGGAGAGGAGGGAGAGAGGGCGTCCTGGCCAGATGAGGGCGCGGCACTCTGCGCCTGCCACCAGGCTTTGTTGCGACGTTCTTGTCTCTCGGTGACATGCACAGTCTCGGGAACACGGGCGCGGCACGGCACGACAAGGGTATTGCGTTGCGGCTGGACAAGAGAACAACAGGACTGCGGCCTCATGACAAGTCGACAACCTGACCCGCCTTGTACGGCTCGATGAGGAGCTTGCTGAACCTGAAGGTGACGTGTGGGACGTGGTGAGCGTACAGAACTCTAGGATAGGAGAGGGGAAAGCAGGCGAGATGACGCACTTCTTGAGCGCCTCGGTACCGCGGACCTCCTGACTGAGCAGCGGCATGCGTACAATGTGGAAGTCCTGTCGACGCAGTGATCGTTCGTCGATCAGACTCGCAGCACGCAGACCAGTGTCACGACTCGAGGGAGAGGAACGCACCTCGCCGTAGAGCTCGTACGCCTCCTTGAGGTACTTCTGCTGCTGGTTCCACCGCACCTTGCAGTGCTTGCACTGCGAGTCTGTGTCGATGCGAGCTGTCAGCGAAGAGGCTTGACGCGGCATCGAAGCAAAGCGAAAGCTCACCGGCTTCGGGGAACAGGAGCTGGTTGACAACAATGTCGTGCACGTCGATCTGGTACTGGGTGAGCTCCTGGATGAGGCGCTCCGTCTCGTACAGCGACAGGAACTCGGAGACTGCGAGGCGATTGGGCTGTGAGTGAGGGTCCCCGGTAAAGCGAGGCAAGCTGGAGGAAGAAGCGCACTCATGACGGGGACAAAAGTGGTGAGGTCCTGTCGACGCATTCGTGAGTCAGCCGAGACCTACTGGAAGACCTCGTCGAGCACGTCGTGAGACGTGTGCTCAAGGGGCTAGAAGGCGACGACGCACCGGGTTCTTGAACTGTGCGTTGACCTCCGTCACGACTTCTCGCATGCTCTCGAGCTTCTCAAACATCTCGCCCGTGTTGAGCCCACCACCCATCATCGACCCGATCTGTAGCGAGCGCAACGCCAGGTCAATCGCTGCCTCTGTGAGAGCCGGAAAGCCGGCGACCTGAGGAGGGGCGCGCGCGCACGCACCTGGTTGAGCATCGGCCCAAAGCGTCCCGAGAGGCCGCTGAGCTTGCCGAGCGCCTTCTCGAGCACCGAAGGGAACGAGAGGAAGCGGAGCGTGTGACCCGTCGGGGCCGTGTCGAATACGATGGCCGAGAACTGCATCGACTTGACGTGCCTGTTTGCGCGCACGAGCCGAGTGAGCTCGGCAGCAGCACAAGGAGAGCGACACCATGGAATGACGCACTTCATGACCTCGGCAAAGCCCATTGCCTCGTCAATGCCCGGGATGGCGAAGGCCAGGTCCTGCATCATGCTGTTCATCCCGCTATCGTCGCCTGTCGACAGAGGCAACGCCTCGGGGTCAGCGCCCTCCGCGCACAGCACGCTCAGCAAGCCACATGTGAGAGAAAGGAAGAGGACGCACCCGACTCGACCATGTCCTGCATGCTCGCGCTCGGGTCGATCTCCATCGCGAACAAGTTGCTGAACCCATTCACCTTGCTCGCCTCCTTGCCAAACTTTTGCGAGAACGCGTCCGACAAGTTGTGCGCCGGGTCGGTCGAGCTGCGAGTTGACAGTTCGAGGTCAGGGACGGGAGCGTCTCGTGGGGCCGGCGCGGGCGGCGAGGTCCAGCAGGAGGCGGCGGAAGGGCGAGGGGCTCACATCAGGAGGACGGATTCGCGAACGGCGGCGAGCTGAATTGCCAAGCTACACGACGTCGTTGTCTTGCCCACACCGCCTGCGCGCGTTTGAGGGTGAGACTGGGTCAGCTCGCCGCCGGTCGACGAGGGAGAGGAGCGGCGGCCTCGCCACGAGAGCACACGCGCGTCGAGGCAGCGCCATCAAGAGAGGCGCAGAGACAGAGCAAAGACGCACCCTTGCCGCCGACGAAGATCCACTTGAGCGAGTCCTGGTCGAGGAGGTTCTGGAGCGACGGGGGAAGGGCGTCGCCCTCGGGTTCTGCGCAGATAAACGCGGTCGAGGCCATCCTGTCGCGGTGTGTCGGGGGAGTGTTGAGGGGGTGTGGTGCAAGAAGCTGCAAAAGCGCGGGCAGGCGAGCCGTTGAGCGAGAGAGCGAGGGGCAGTGGGGGTCCACGCGGCGGCGGTTTGTCCTCATCAGATCAACTCCTGCCAGGTGGCGGCTCGAGTGCCGCCCACGCGCGAGTCGACTTGTGCTTGCCATCTCGACCCCTGGCCAGATCGTTCAACACGCGCATGAAACGCTCTCGACGATGCCTTGCAACCGCACGCTCTCTAAGCCCGCGCCAACACGCCTCGTTCTCGCCTCCGGGCGCGCGACTGAAGGGCAAAGACGTGCATGACAAGGACAAGACGCATACGACAACCGATGAAGAGCGACAGACCCAGGCGACCAGGACAAGGAAGATGCGAATGATAGGGAGGAACGACAACGAGGAGGAGAGGAAGGCCCGGGAGAAGGGAGGGGAGGGAGTGGAGAGCAGCCGGCTCAGACCGCCTGGCCGATGGTAGGGTGGACAAAGTGCCCCTGATCGACGACGAAAGGCGCCGCAGGCCCGAGCGCCTGCAGCAACGCCACGTCCTCACGCAAGCTGCTACGCTTGCGCGTGTCCGACGCGGCGTCGCCTTCCTCGTCCTCGTCATCCTGCGCCGAAGACGCGCCCGTAAACTCGTCCTCGTGGTGCATCTCACTGCCCGAGTAGAACAGCGAGTCCTGCGACCGCGAGAGCGACGACGGCGACGAGTGCCACGAGTCACCACCACCGCCGCCACCGCCGCCACGGGCGAGCGAGAGGGACGACGTCGAGGGGAACGAGCCCTGCGAGGGCGGCGCAGACGCGGGCGCGTTGGCGTACGCTTCGGCGAGCGAGCGCGAAGACGAGGTCGACGCGAGGACGAGGTTGGACGAGCCGCGCGAGCGAGGCAGCGCGGGGCGGTTTGGCGTCGTCGTGCCGTCCCGGATCGTGGTGCTCGACGAGGCCGAGAGGACGGCAGGCGTCGTGACGCCGCTCGAAGGTGGCAGCGAATCTGTCGACGCGGCGTGGGCCAGCGGACGGGCGGACGCAGTCGAGTTGACGGACGCGCGCTTGTCGGGCGTCTCGGGCTGCTCGACGATGCGGCTCAGGTTGGGCACCGAGATGGACGCGGCGAGGAGCGCCTGGTCGTCGGCCGCGGGGGCGACCTCGACGACGGCAGTATCCTCCGACACGCTGCGCTCCGGCGCTGGACGCGGGGACGGTCGCCGACCGAGGACCTCGAAGCTGCGGCTCGCATCCTCGCCCGGCGTGACAGGCGAGTCAAAGCTCGCGACGCTCGAGGGCCGGGAACCGCTGCGGATCCCCTTGGGGACGCCGAGCTTGAGGGCGCGAGACCACACGCTGCCGGACGACGCCGAACCCGTCGGGCTGGGCGGTGCCCCGACGCTGAAGCGGTAGCTCGTGCGCTCGATCTGAGGCGAGAGGCGCGCGCGCTCATTGTCGGCGAGGTAGACGCTCTCGGACGACGACATGCTCGAGTCGCGCTTCTTGCGCTCGACGGGCGGGAGCGTCTCGCGCCTGGCGCTGGTCGGGAACGACGCGACGGGCGAGGGCGACCGCGGGCGAGGGGCGGCGTCGTCGTCGGTCGACTCGTACGCGAGCGGCGAGTGCACGAACGAGGACGTGCCCGAGCGCCAGCTGTTGCGGCGGCCAGAGGTCGCCGAGGTGGCCGGGACCGCGACGGTCAACCTGGGCCTTTCGCCCGCGTTTGACGCCTCTGCGAGAGGTCGAAGGAGGAAATCGTCGTCGGTGCGGACCGCGATCTTGGGCGGCGCCTGCTTGCGCAACTTGCGCGGACCTCGGTTCTCCTTAACCGTCTCGTGACGCGACGCCGAGGCCGGGCGCGACGGGGCTGCCTGTTGCTCGGCGTCCGCCGCCAAGTTTGGGGGAGTGGGCGCTGCAGTTGGCACGAGCGGTACGTCGCCAGTGCTCCGCGCGGCGCGCGAAGGGCGCGGGCGCAGCGTCGTCTTGCGCACGAGGTTGAAGGGGTTGGCGCGGACCGCGAGCCACGGACTCGCCAGCGGGGGTGCCTGCTGCGAGGTCTTCGCGAGGGGGACGACGGCGAGAGAGTGACGGTGGGGCGGCTGAGAGGGCCTGCGACGCCGCGTGCCTGAGGGTGCCTCCGAGTCGCTCAGGGCAGACGAGGTCGTCGGCGCAAAGGACGTCACAGGGGTGGGGACTGGGTGTTTGAGGCGGTACTCGGCGAGGCGCCGTGCAGAGTCGGCCAGGTCGAACAGGCCGAAGCGCTGTCCAGTGTGTGCGCGTAGGGAGGTGGACGAGGTCAGCAAACAGACGTCATGACCCTGTACGGCGGGCGAGCAGGGATTGCGAACGCACCTCTAGCTCCTCATAGGTCGGAATGGGCTCGCTCAGGTCGTCGAGCAGCTCGCGGAACACGGTGACAGACCTCGCCACCTTGGGACGCGGCGGTGGGGGCAGTGGGACGTCGGCGGTCGACCCCGCCTCCTCCACGTGCGCCTCGACTGCCGTAGCAGTCGGTGTCGATGCGGGTGCGCTGCTGTCCATGTAGTCGCGCGCAGGGAGTGCTGGGGGAGGGCGCGTCGTCTTGCGAGAACAACGGAGGGGCAACAAGCGATCGACGGCGACCTGGTAGTGTCGTGCTCGACGCGTTCCTGGTAGTTGTGCGCGCGAGCCTAGGTGTCCTCGAGGGTGTAGAAGAGCGTGGTGCACGGGGGGAGGGCGGGGCGACGCACTGGACGAGAGGTCGACGTTGAATCGCTCCAGGAGGGCTCGCTGGTCAGCGACCGCTTGACGGCAGCAACGAGCTTGTCGAGCGCGCGTGATGAGCTCGTGCAGCTCTTGCACAGGAGAGCGCAGTTGGCCGCACAGGACCTGAGTGGACCAAGCGAGAGAGGTGGGAAACCCAGGGCAAAGCACCCTCTTTCCAACGCGGAGGGGCCCCGACTTTTCCGGGCGGCTGCGACGGGCAGGTCCCCGAAATTGCTCACCGACGCGTTTCAAGGGCAAGTTTCTCTTGCACAGAACAGAAACAGGGGGACGAAAGCGAAAGTGAGTTGGTTGCAAGGAGGGTCCGTGGCGCACGAGTCGCGCAAACAAGGGCGGGCAGCAGATAAGTAGGCAGTCAGGTGGGGAGAACACGATGGAGTGGGCCCTCAGAACGCGATGGGCACAGCCCGCTTGCGCAGGCGCGCCGTCGCCGTCGTGCTGGCGGTCGTCGACGTCGCCGTGAGCGTCTGGCCCTGCGCCGACGAGCGCGCCGAGACCTCGGCAGTCCAGGTCGGGACCGAGCCAGTCGCGTAGGGCGCGACGTTGTCCGGCGCGGCGCCGCACGAGGAGGAGAGGTCGGCCTCGACCGCCTCGAGGTAGGCCTGCGCCGACGCGTCGGTCGTGGTGGCGCCCAGGTTGTAATCCGCGGGCTTGGGGATCGTTGCGCTGTTGTTGCGCAGGACGGTGCCTGAGACAGAGGGTAATCACGACTGTCAGCCTCGAGAGAGAGAGGGAAGCGGCCAGGGTCGGGATGCGGAGCGCGGAGGAAGGCAAGGGCGACGCACTGAACGAGTATTGCGAGTAGTCGAGGCCATTGGCGAGGTCCTGCTGCGACGTGTCGAGGCGCCACGACCAGTACATGCCGCCCGCGGACCAAGCCCATGTCGCGAGCTGCTGCTCGTAGAACGTCTTCTCAAAGCTCTGGTCCTTGACGCCGGTGTACAGCTGGGGAAGGACGGACACCCGTGTCAGTGTGCAGAACGCGCCAAAGAGAGAAGGACAACGCACGCTCCACTCGTCGATGCAGACGGGAATCGGGTAGTTGAGGTACCGGTCGGCCGCCGAGCAAACTTGGGAAAGAATGTCCTGCGAGTTGTCTTGCGGCGGGAAGTTGCCGGGGTACGGGTGCTGGACGCGAAAAAGTCAGCCGGGAGGGTCGCGAAAGAGTCGCGGGAAAGGCGGCGCACGTCGACCATGACCATGCTCGGCGGCGACGTCACGTGGGCCTCGGCGAACGACGTCCAGTTGCTCAGCCCCTGGTAGCCGTCCGCAAGGAACGTCGCAACGGGCCATGCCGAGCCCTGGATCGTCTGGTACGAGCGCTCGTAGTAGTTCATGAGCTGCTGCACCTGGTCCGGGGTGTAGGGGCGCGGCTCGTTGATGACCTCGAGTCCCGTGACGACCGAGCGGTACGGCGTGCGGGCGAGGAACTCGGTCATGGCGACGACCATCTGGTCCGAGCGAATCTGGTTGGGCGTCTCGGTGTCGGCCGACCCGCCAAACCACGACGGCTCCTTGGTGAGGTGGCCCGACGCCTGTTCGCCGTTCTGCGACCCAGGAAGGCCGTGCGCATCGATGAGGACATACATGCCGCGGTCGTATGCCCAGCCGAGGACCTTTTCGATCTGGGCCTGGTACAGCGCCGTGTCGTTCAAGAACGGCTCCCCCTCGATCGTCGGGATCCACGCCCAGAAGCCCGTCGGCAGGCGAACGTGGTTGATGCCGTACTCGACCATGGTGTCAAAGTCGGCCTCCGTGATCCAGTTGTCCCAGTGCTCGGTGAGCGCCGAGCGACAGCCGTCGGCGCCGAGGACCTGGCAGAAGCCCCACTCGTCGAGCGTCGTCGCTCCTGAGCCGGGCGTCACGGCGTTCACCGTCTCGTTGAACCAGTCGGGGAGCATCTGCGTCGTGCGCGAGGGAGAGTCAGCGGGGATCCGGATGTGGGTCGAGGCTCGGGAGTCGAGCGCTCGACAGTGCCCTTGCAGCGCAAGCCCATCAATTACGCACCCACTTCTCGAGAATGAGCCAGCTGCCGAGGCAGACGCCGATCGACTTGTTCTGCCCCCAGTTCCACGCGGGGAGGTCAACGATGTCAATGAGCGCGCCCGCCGGAGTCGCGGAGGCGGCAGCGCCTGTTGCGCGGGCAAGAGACAAGGTCAGCGAGGCGTCTCGGGGGTTTGTGGGGACCGGCACGACCAGCCGATAGACTCACTGGACGAAGTCGCGGTGCTCGAACCGCCGGACGAACGACTGCCGGACCCGTTCGAGCTCGACGACGACGAGGCGGCGCCGTCTGCGGCGGCGTTGACGGCTGCGTTGCTCTTGTTGCTGTTGTCGTCTGCGGCCCTCGAGCCGAGGACACCGCCAAGGACGGCGCCCAGGATGACTGCGACGGCGACGACGGCGCCGACGATCCACCAGAGGGTGCGGCGCGACTTCTGCGGAGCCATGCTGGTGGCGAACGACGAGCGGGCGTTGGTCTTTTCGCCTGGGGCGTTGAGGTGCGCGGTAGAGCCTTGCGCTGGGCTGCTCAGGGGGGCAAAAGAACGGCGACGGAGGGCACGATCAGCCGACGCGGTCCCTTCCCCGCACTTTTGGGGTTCCGCGCCCAAACACCCCCTGGCTGCTGCGAGCGGGCAGGCCGCAACGAGGGCAGACGAAGGGCGATGACGCACGGGTACGAGCCGTACGGGCTGGACATTGCTGGCGGTGGGTCGTCACAAGCAGCACTGACGACGAGTCGCGTCGACAGGAAGATCGAGGCGAGGGCGCGTTGACGTGAAGGGCGGTCTGAGGAGCAGCGTCGAGCTCGCTAGCGAGGGAGGGGCTTGACGGGGGGGGGGGTCGACTGAGGTGCAGGCGAGCACTAAGGTCGCCTCGAAAGGGGAGCGCACAAGAGAGAGAGTGAGGACACCAGGAGCTTGTTGTGCAAAGGTCGGCTCGCGTCCAGAGTCGAGACCCAACGAGCGCAAGCGCGACTGTGATCATTCGATTTCGACGCGCACGGTTTCTCACGGACCAACTCTCGAGCAAGGTCGAAGAACGTGCGCGACAGCAGGCGCGAACAGGGAGTGACGGCGGGGGTCGATAATTGCGATGCGAAGGGAACGACGACGACGGCGACGATGGCCTGCTCTGCTGAACAAGGGAGGGGGAGACTGCGGAATGTGCGACGGTACAACCGGGATGCGGTGGGGGTGTATAAGGGTCTATGGCGAATGCCGAACGCCGGGCACAAGGGCAGGAGGAAGAGGCTCGCGCGCGCGAGGACGAGCAGCGCGTCTAGCACGTGTCCTTGAGCGAGTTGCGCGGGAACTCGTAGCCTGCCTGCTCCCAGGTGGTCAGATTCGGGTTCGTGTAGGCGTTGTAGTGGCTGTGGCGCGAGGAACGAAAGAGATGCAGAGTCAGCGTCGTGCGACCTTCTCAACCCTCGGCGACGTCCGAGCAGGGCCTGCCTCGCGCATGAGCACGTCGCGGCGCTCGAGAATGAGACTCACTTGGCGATGTAGTCTGCGGTGGGCATATCCTTGGGCGAGCACCCGACGTTGACGGCGTCCTCGCGCTGGTACACGCGGACCCAGTCGACCCGCATGACGCCGGGGAACTCTAGCTGCTTATAGTTGATCGTCTGGAAGCTGTCCGAGATGCCCAAGTTGAGGATGATCGACATGGGCTCGGTCGAGATGGTGCGCTGGCCGATGTCGCTCTCGGCGTTGGCGGCGACGGCGCCCGACGTGAGCGTCCACGCGGGCTCGCCATCCGACAGCCACGTGACGTAGCCGTCGTCGCCATCCGAGGGCTTGTACTCGAAACCGTAGGTGCTGAAGGTGCCCTCACTCTCCTCGTACGCGTCCGGGTCGGTGAACGTGATGCCCGAGCACGCCTGCTGGAACACCGCGCCCGTGTATCTGTCGCGTTCCTCGAGCGTCAGCCGTGTGCCCGTGCGAAAGGAGGGGACAGGAGCGAGAACACACTCGTTGAGAAGGGTCTTGTCGTCGTCGTAAATCTGCACCCACGGCGTCGAGTTGCGGATCACGTAGTCGGCGTCGTAAGGCGCGTACTGCGCCGACTGCGACACGGCGCCGACGAGCTTCTTTCCCGTCCAGTAGGTCTGACTGCAAGAGGCGAACCAGTGGAACGTGAGCAAGAACGCCCGCCACGAGCAGCGCGAGGGCAAGTCACGCACGCCTCGATGATGTCGATCTCGGGCGCGCCGCGGCCGACGTTGACGTTGGGGCCCGGGTGCTCGTCCTTGTCGCCCGAGCACGTGCACGACCTGTGAGAAGGCTCGAGCGTCAGTCTCACACGGCGAGCTGTACAGGCGAACGGGCATCACGCACGACAAGCGCTGACCGGGCTGGTACGAGAGCGGGAGGCCCGCCGACGTGTTGAGGGCGGCGGGGGGACCCGAGCCATCGATGTACGTCTGGTTGGGCAGCGTGCCGATGTCGCACGTGTTGTAGGCGCTGCGAGGGATCATGACGCGGTGAGCGGCGGCGCAGGTGAGTGCGACAGCGAGACGACGCACTAGGGCCAGGTTCCGTCGGTCGTCGCACCGTAGCCAGCCTGTGTGAGAGCGTTCGCAGACGATGAGTGAAGGCCGAGGACATGCGGGAGGGGAGGGGAAGGGCACTGCTCACCCTTGCGAGGTTGCCCATGGTCCACGCGCCAGGCCAGAAGCCGCTGACGTTGTTTTGGCCGGGCAGCGAGATGCTGACCTCGATGATACCGCCTGTGAAGCAGAACTTGTTCCATGACTGCAGCATGGCCGAGCGGTAGCTCATCCCGTTGGTCGGCGTCTCGTCGAGCGTGATGACGAGGCTGCCGTCCTTGGTCGTCGCGGCGTCGGGGTCGTACCACTCGAGGTCCTCCGTTTGCCACTGTGGCGCGAGAGTGAGAGGAGCGTGCGGGGTCAGTCGCGGTCGAAGCGGGAGAACGATGGACGCGCACGGACGTAGTGCAGGTCGACGGCCTCCCAGTACGGGTCGTCGCCAGGCCAGAAAGTTCGGCCGTCGACGTTGAACTATGTATGCGACGCAGTGAATCAGCCTTGCACGCACGAGAACATGCCCGGCGAGCAGGAGTGCTGACGAGCAAGAGAACAAGACGCACCTCGTCCGAGAAGACGAGCTGGTACTGGTGGCCGTCATTGCCAATCTTGGTCATGGCCTCTTCAGGCGTGTCGGCGTCGATGAGGCCTGGCAAATTGGGGATGACGGGCACCTGGCCCGTGCCGTTCATGACGGCGCCGCCGAGCGAGAAGGCGTTGTATCCGCTCGAGCTGCGCTTGATGGCCCAGTCGGCGATCGGGTACCCTGCAAAGACGGCGACGAGGCCACCTGCGATGGCGACGAGGGCGAGGAAGTTGAGCCAGCCTCGGAGGGAGAAGGCCCGCCAGCCGCCTCCGCCGACGAGCTTGTCCGCGGGCGAGTACGTGTGCAGCGCGTCGTCGAGCGCCTGCTCCTTGGCACTGTACGGCGCCGTCGAACCAAACATGGGCGTGAACGTGCTTCGGTCCGGCTGCGGGCCCGACGACTCCTCCGACAACCTCGGTCGCTCGACGTGAGCCGCGAACGCCGCAACTCGCCCTGGCGACCCCGAGCGGAACGACGCGCCGTCGTCGAACGGGTTGCGCTCCCACCCTCGCCCACGAATGCTCGGTGCCGGACTCCCACGAGGCGACGTCCGAGGCGACGAGTGCGGCGACGGAGCATACCGCCCGTAGTCGGCGCCAATCTCTCCGCGTGCGACGCCCTCCGCGAACTCTTGCGGCGTGCGCGGCGACGGCGGAGGAAGGAGCGAGTTGCTCGACGACGCGAAGGCCCCCGCGAGGTAAGGGCTGCCGGGCGGAGTGCGGGCGCCAAATTGGCCGCTCGGCAGGGACGGCGAGAGGTTCTGCGGCGTCGAGGGGGCGGCGGGGTCGTCGAGGTTGACGTAGCCGCTCTGGTTCAGGGTGAGGATCGGGCGCGACATGGGTGAGAGGTCGTCGCGTCGACAGCGCGTCGTCGAGCGGGGGAGGCGGAGGGTCGCTCGTCGGGCGGTCGGGGCGCTCGCGTGAAGTGGAGGTGAGGCAGAGGGGCGAGCTCCTACAAAGGTGGCGGCGCAGGCGCAGCTGTGCACAACGAGACTACTCTCTGCCAAAGGCGAATGAACGGCGGAAAGCAGAGGCGCGCGTCGATGGGACCGAGGGCCATTGTTGGTGCGCGCGCGCTCGCACCGCCTTGGGGCGCCCAAGTTGGCAGCGGCGCACGCACCCCCGCGTCGCGTCTTGATTTGGGCTGGTCGCGCCGAAGGGGCCCATCGCCGCTCACTCCAACGGCTCGATCCTTATCCGCACTCGCCGCCTCGTGCTGCACATCCTCGCTCTCTTAGACGTGCACGAAGCTGTTTTCAAGCTGGCAGGCGCTGGGGCTGGGCTGGGGAAGGAAGCGTAGTCTACAGGTGAGAATTGCAAGGTGCTCGTGAGGCAGAGAGGCGATCGTCGACCGCGGACCAGACGAATCGGCACCGGCGGCGGGCATGAGGACGGACGAATGACTACGGGGAAGGAGACGCAGAGAGAAGAGAAAGAGAGAGGGAGAGAGAGAATAGTAGTGGCTGGCGCACGGCGATGAGCTGAGGAGGACGACGGAGCGCGGGCGGGGAGGGCTGGGGGAGTGACAGCGGCATCTGTGAGGAGGAGGAGCGAGGCGGGTGAAGTAGCAGGCGGAGAGAAGGGATGGGCGAGGCGAGAAAGGAGGGCAGGGCAATGCTCAGCAGCACCCGTTCTTCGCCGCAGTGTCGCCCTGACCCGCACCAATGCCGACGCTGCGCGAACCGCTCGGCGAGTCCTCAGGCTTTGCCGTGTCAATCAAGCGCGCCTTGATGTCACTGTGGGATGCGCGCGCAAGGTGAGGACGACAGGTCAGTCAGGTCGAAGCGGACGAGGACCGGGGAATCTCAAGAGGCCGGATGAGGCCAGCGCGAGCGCACCTCGCCAACGCGAAGAAGGCCTGCTCAACGTTGATGTTGCTCTTGGCCGAAGTCTCGAGGAAGCGGAGGCCGAGCTCGTCGGCGAGCTCCTGGCCCTGCTGCTCGGAGATGACCTGTGCGAGGTGACCGCGGCGCAAAAAGTCAATCGGCTTGAGCGTTTGCAAGCGCCCGATTGGCCAGTGAGACGGCAACCGTACGCACCTTCTTGTCGGTCCAGTCGCACTTGTTGCCAATGAGGATCTTGTTGACCCCCTCGGACGCGTGCTGCTCCACGTTGGCGTGCCACGTCCGGATGTCTGCGGCGGAAGCCACATCGTCAGCGGGGCTTGCCTCGCGTTTGTCTCAGACACCTGTCCTCGAAAGCAGCCCCCCTTCGCGGGAAAACGCCGTGAGCGAGAAAGAACGGGCCTCACTGTTGAAGCTCCGCTCGTCGGTGACATCGTAGACGAGGAGGATGCCCATCGCGCCCCGGTAGTACGCCGTCGTGATCGTGCGGAAGCGCTCCTGGCCAGCCGTGTCCCACTTTGTCGCGGCGAGACGAGTCAGTTCAGCGCACTTCCGCAAGACGAGCCGAGTCGGGGCCAGGGAAGAAAAGCGCACGATCTGGAGTTTGATGCGCTTGCCCTCGAGCTCGATGGTGCGGATCTTGAAGTCGATGCCGATGGTCGTGATGAAGCTGGGCGTCCAGGCGTCGTCGCAGAAGCGGAGGAGCAGGCACGACTTGCCGACGCCTGAGAGAGGGCGGCAGGGAGGTGCAGCGGGACGGTGCGCAGGTAAGGGTTGATCACGAAAGAATGTACGAGGTCAGCGCATCTGTTCTGCGTGACCAGCGCGGGCCACGAGCCGAGGACGGTGTGTCCTCGGCGGTGGGGGGGCGGTGCGGGCGGCAGGAGGTGGGACACAGCGCTACGCACCAGAGTCGCCGATGAGGAGCATCTGCAGGGCATGGTCGACAGTCAGCGTCGTGTGCTCTGCATCACGCCACGGTGACCAGGTCCAGCCTCTGCGGTGCGATGAGAACCGCCCGCCTCCGGCCGGAGACACCCCTCGGCAGCGGCACCCTCCGTCGCTGCAAGACAGCGGGCTCGTGCATTGGGCGCGTGACAGACGGTGCGAGGACGGGAAGGAGTGAATGCGCACCTTTGCGAGCATGTCGTAGCTCTGCGGAGTCGCGGGCATGATGCGCGGCGGAGTGCGGGCGGAGGTGGGTTCTGTGCGGATGAGCGAACGGTGAGGTGCGGGGGATGGTGAGGCTCTGCAAGCGGTGCAAGCGGAGCTGTGTCTGGCTTGAGCTGGCGAGCTGGCGGGTGATACGAGCTGACGAGCGAGTGCGGTGGGGCGAGGCGGGCGGGCGCGGGCGGCGTCAGCCTCCCCCTGCAGCTCTTCCACGGTGAGCAGCCGAGTGCGACTCAGAAGGAGTGTGAGTGACTCGAAGCACTAATTCCGCTGCAACCCAGTACCCGCGAGAAAAGCGAGACGCGGCCGCGGCGGCGTGCATGCGCCGGGGACCCGGCCGCCCGCAGCCATCCCCTCGCCGCCTCCTCCCATCCGCTGCGCCTGACCTTGATCGACACCGACCAGGAGCGCACTCGTCTCTGCTTGACTCGCGGGCGCGGCCCCTCCCCTCAGCACGACGCGGCCTCGCTGATCTTTGGCCGCCCGCCGCCCGCCCCCGCCGTCGCGAGCCGAGCCCACCTCCATCCGCCCCGCGACGCTCTCCTAGCGCCCCCGTCTGAGGCTGCGCCACATCGAAGAGGCACTGCACGACAATGTCCCTCGACCTCGCCCAGCCGCGCGCACTCCGCCCGCTCGTCCCACCCCCTGAACCAGCCGCCAACAACAAGCCTGGAGTTGCAGGACGGCCGGCTGGCGAAGCAGGACCGACACCCCAGCCGAAACCGAGGACGGCTATCCATGTGCGGCTCACCGAGGACGTACTGCGCGAGCTGCTCGACATGGCACGCAAGGGGCCGGCGGGCACGCAGGACGGCGCAGTCAGGCTCGACTTGGGCGCTCAGCCAGTGCGTCTCGTTGTCTTTGCCATGCCTGCGGTACAGAGACCCTGACTTTTTGGGTACGCACGCAGGCCCTTGTTGTCAACGGCGTCCGACATGCGTTGTCGATGCACCCCGAAGCGCCGAACACGGAACTCGTCCGTCTGTCGTCGGCTTCGCGCGACCTGCAGTCCATAGCGGCTGTGACCCACCGTGCGAGCGTGCAGCACAGCAAAGCCGACCTCGACAAGGCGGGCCAGCGCGCGCGTGAGAACCGCGAACTCGCCGAGAAGGAAAAGGACAGCCGACGGTAGGGGCCCCGTCCTTTCCCTACCCTTTGGTGCAGCGGCTGACCTTGCGGCATGATCCTGACAGAGCTGTGCTCCTCGACTCTGTCCCTGCCAAAGCGCACTCCCGCTCAGCCTCGCACAACCGCCCGACACGACCGCACACCCCCCTAGGCGGGCCGGCCTCGGCTCCTACGTCGCGCACCGCCTCTCCCGCGTCGACCGTCCGGCAGCCCTCGCGCCTCACGGCCGTCCCGCCGAAGCCTCCGACGGGGAGCACCTTCCGCATCGGCAAGGGGACGGTGCCCAGCTCGATCGCGCTCTCCCGCGGCGCGAGCTCGAGCTCGTCGTCTGGCACGGGCGGCGGCGGCGCGGCGTCACCCCCGCGGGCGGAAGCGGTCGCCGCCGCGGGCGCGAGTGCGGCGCCGGCTGCGGCGAGGCAGGACTCGGCGACCTCGTCGGTGAGCAGCAGCTCCGAGACGAGCTTGTTGCAGAAGGCGAGCGGCGCGAGCGTCACGAGTCCCGAGTCGCTCCCTCTCGTAGAGGTGACCAAGGACAAGCCTGCACCTTTGCAGACGGACGCGCCCAAAGGCCCCGGCAATGGCCTCGATGAGCCAGAAGCTGCGTCGGCGACGGCGAGGAAGAGCCCCGTGCGGGCAGGAGGAGGGCTCATGAAGGGCAAGGAGACGCTCAAGAAGGAGAAGCGGCGCGAAGAGCGCGCAAAGGAGCGCGCGTCGGCACCGACGAAGCGGCCTTCGGATGTCGTGCAGCCGGAGGACGACGACGAGGACGAGGACGCTCCGGGCGAGCCCGACGTCATCGAAGATGCGCCATCCCGTCCTGCGCCCGCCAAGAAGCGGCGCCTGGAGTCCGACGAGCGCGACGCCTCGGGCGTCAGCAGCCGCGGGTCGTCCGCGTCGCGCAACGGCGCGTCGTCGACGCCGGCCAGCAAACCTGCCACCGTCAAGACCAAAGTCGTCACCAAGGTCGTCACGGTCAAGAAGGGCGTTGCTGCCGACCGCGGCAGCGGGAGCGACGTGTCGCGCAGCGAGGCTGGCAGGGGCAAGCCGCTCAAGGCAGGCGACAAGTCGCGCGCACGCGAACGCCGCGAGGGTGCCGAGGACTCGTCAAAGGTGTCGCCTCCGCCTCCACGCAAGAAGAAAAAGCCGCCCGAGACAGAGCGGTGGTACTCGTCGTCTTCCGAGGACGACGACACCGAGTCGCGCTCTTCCTCGTCCAAGACGAAGGCGGCCCGTCGCCCCACCGTCACGAAGCGCCCCTCGGCACCTGCCCCTAGCGCACCCTCGGCAGGCTCCCCACTCCGCAACTCAACCTCGGCCGCCACGCTGCTTGCCTCAACCCCCATCGCCGCCCCCTCCCCCCTCCCGCCCGTCGACATCTCGTCCGCCGCGGACTTTGCGTCGTCCCGCAGCGCCTTCTTCGAGGCTTACGCGGCGTACGCCGTCGCGCACGCGCGCCTGACCGACGAGCGCCACCGCCTCGAGCGCGGCGAGGCGGGCACGCTCGCGCCGGGGGAGGTGCGCCGGCGCGTGCAGGACGTGCTGCGGCAGCGCGCGGAGCTTGACGCGCTGCGGGAGGGGATGAAGAGGTTCGCAGCGGAGGGCGTCAGGACTGGGTGATGGGGCTTAGATAGAGGGGACTCGCTGGCTGACGACGGATTTCGCATTTCACGCGGGGATGTTTCTGTTCTTCCTTTGTTCTTTGTTGCCACAGCCTTGGTAGGACCGTCTTAGAAGACATCTGCTCGCTTAATGTAGCGCATGCCCCCGGAACGACGCGGCAATGCGCACCAGCAGTTCGAAGAAGCAGCCTGGGGACGAGCGGTTCCGCTGAGCAGATTCGTGTCCAGACTTGGTCTCCTGCGACGCGTATCTTGTCACTGCAGCCGGACACGCAGGCGAGTGTAAAGTGCATAAAGGAAGACCGGCGGCCCCAGCTGTTGCGAAGGTCGTGGGTGGATGCTCAAGAGGAGACGGGAGCAGGTATGCACAGGGCTCGCAATAGCGCACGGCACTGCTAGAAACCGAGGCTCGTCGTAGCGACTGTCGCACGGCGATAGCGGGACTTCATGAGAGCACGCGAGGACGACGAGGGTGGTCGCGCGACCGTACGACTCGAGTCATGCAGCAGGCGGTCCATGCACTACGCTTCTGTCGCGCCGACCATAGATTAGAGCGAGGCCTCGAGGCCTCGACTAGCACGCAACGGTTCCAGGGGCCCCTCGCGTGCGCGCACAAGAGGAGAAGAGGATGCGCGGCAAAGTCCGCCAAGTTCTTGGACCTGGGTCGACGAGACGAGCGAAGGGACGATCTCGAGGCCTGTTGCAGCGCCGCCTTGCGCGCAGGCAGTGCGGGTTCCTGGACGTCTCTGCCGTGCACTGTCGGCGTTTGTGAGCGTCGAAGCACAACTTGCAGGCGCAAGCCGAGGTCGGGGCCGGCCCCCGTCTGGGGCACCGCTCGAGCTCTTTGACCTCCGCCCGGCGCGCGTGCCAACCTTGCCCTCGGGGTTCAAGGCGAATCGGCGCGCGTCCAAACGCACTTGGGCCACTGCGTCGTACATATGTAAGCAGCAGCTGAGTTGCAAGGCGCCCCCTGTGCAGATTCAAGAAAACGATGCGGACAAAGTCAACGCGACGTCGCTCGGCGAGAGTCCGCGATGTCACCGACGCTCGTCGCGGGCTCTCTGGGTGACAGCAAGCGAGCTGCAGGGCAGCGAGGACAGGAGGAGAGGGAGAGAGGGAGGAGAGAGCAGTCTTACAGGAAGAGAGGGCTTTGTTCCCCCGGCGCGAAATCGTTCGGCAGACGCTTCGAGCGGCAAGGGCAGCGAGGGGAGGCGGGCGCGCGGGAATGCGGAGGCCGAAGCGCCAAAGGGGGGGGGGCTCTCGTGGCCGAGCGGCAAGGCCTGGTTTTCTTCCCCCTCCTCCCTCCTTGCCCGTTGTTGCTTGCTGCTCAAGCCCTCCTGACACGCCCATCCATCGCCTCAGACTCCCTCCCTACCAGCAGCCATGCCTGTGCGTCCTCATCTACCCTCTCTCCCCAGCTTCCCGCCTCCTCATCGGTGGTCCCTAGCCCGTCATCGACGTTTCGCTGACCTCGCCCACGCTCGACGGACCCCTGCGTGCAGTCCCGCGCATTCCTCCCGTGCGTACAGTACTCTTCCGCAACGTCCCGAGGGCGTCCTTGCTGCGCACTCTCGGGCCTCCTTGGGACGCCGGGCTGACACTCGTGACCGACCTGCCTTCCCGCCTCCCTCGCTGCAGCGTCCTCGCCTTCGCATGGGCCCTCAGCGTCGTCTGCCTCGGTCTGTCGGCCTACATCATCAAGGCTGGCACGGCGTGGCCTCAGGAGCTCCGCAACGTCATGATTGAGAACGTCTTTGCCTGGTCGTGGAACGTGAGTCTCCCTGGCCCTCCCTCGGGGGCATCTCTCGCCTACCATCGGTGCCCAGGACACCTGTCCAAAGGTCGTCCGCGAGCTCGCTGCGCATAATGGTCGATGCAACTCCCGAAAGTCCCCCCTTTGCTGACTCGTGTTAAACCCCCCACCCACCCATCCGCAGACCTTCTTCATCAGTGCGTTCCCCCCCTTCGATAGCGAAGCACGCTGCAGACGTCGACTGACGCATTCTGCCACTGCGCAGCCATCCTCATCGTCGGCACCGCCGTCGCCCCCAAGACTCGCTACTTCTCTGCCGGCGCCAACTTTGTCCTGCTCTTCCTCGGCTTCCTCCTCGCCATTGTCGGCATCGGCTCGTACTCGGGCATCGTCAACACCAAGGGCTACATGGGCGGCGTCAGCTCGAGCATCGGCAAGGCCTACCACGGCCTCGGCTTCGTGGGCGCGTTCGTCGTCATGTTCGCGGCCGTGTACGCCTTCCTGTCGCACGTCGCGAGCAAGGCGACCCCCCCGCCTCCCAAGAAGGAGGAGGAGGTGCGTCTATATCTCGCTCGTCCTTGCAGGACTGTCGCGGAAACTGACCCGCTGGACGCGCCCTCCTTCTTCCATTTCCTCGCCTGGCTTCCTGCCGCCCGTCTAGGTCCACTTCTAAGCGCGTCGAACGCCGCTCCCTCCCTCCGACTGCCACTTTGAGGCGCTGCCCCCCTCCTAGCGACTCGACCTCTTTTGCCCCGCGCCTTGACCTCCTTTACCCTGCGCGGCTTGTACGCCGCGCCTCTCTCCTCCCCCGATTCCCCCCGACACATCCCCGACGGAGTAGACGAGCGGGCTAATTACCCGCGAGCAACCACCACAAGCCAGCCCGCCCCAGCCTGCCTTTGCTTTCTTTTTTTGTCTATGCATCCCCCCTCCCCTTCCCTCAGTTCTCGCTCGCTGAAACGTCGGTTTGGCTCCTTCCCTGACGTCTTCTTTGGCGGTCTGCTGCGAGAAGAGCTAGGCAAGTGTCAGAGCAGCGAGGAAGAGGCGCGTGTAGCGCAAGGCGTGCGATCGAGAGCGTGCCGACGGCGCCGAGAGACTCGCCGTGCCGCCCGCTCCCCCTCTTGACCCCTCCCCCACCACCTCCCCCAAAGATGCCCCGACTCTCTCTCGCTCCGCTGCGAGCTGCCTTGCGCACCGCCACCCCGCGCGCGACTCGTTCGGCCGCCCCCGCCTCGGCCGTCGCCAGCTTGCGCGCGTTCCACCTCTCGGCTCGCCGTTTCGCGCCCGACGCGCCGTCGACGGCAGATGCGCCCAGCATTGGCACGTCGGCCGCAGGGTCCGTCGACGCCTTCACTGGCGAGGTCATTCGCAGCGCAGATATCGACGTGAGTCTGCTTCGAGCGGGCGACCTTGACTCTTGCCCCTCCTCATCCCGACTCGCGGGGGGCCGAAATGAGCGACGACGGCACGCCGCGACCGGCTCTTGCGCCTGTCGAGCTGCTCGCTCGAGCTTGCGGTCGGTGTGGGAGTAGCGCACATAGCTGCTGGCGGGTCCGGCGTGCTCGAGCGGTCAAGATGGGTCGGCGGGGATAACGAGCGGGAGGGGCAGCAACCCCTGCGATTGCGTTCCTCGCGCGTGAGGCACGCCCCCACAGGTGCTGACGATTCGCCGCAAACCCGTGTGCAGCCGTCCCGCCTCGAGATCGAGCTCACCAAGAGCCCCAAGACGATCCCGCCGACGAACCAGCTCGTCTTTGGCCGCACCTTTACCGACCACAGTGCGTCGTGCCTTTCTGGTCTCGCTCGAGCAGTGCTGATGTGCGAGCTCGAGCAGTGCTCACGATTCCCTGGAACTCTACGACCGGGTGGGGCACGCCCAAGATCCAGCCCTACGCGCCGCTCCAGCTCGACCCGTCGTCGACCGTCTTGCACTATGCGCCGACGCTGTTTGAGGGTCTCAAGGCGTACAAGGGCAAGGACGGTGTGCCGCGGTTGTTCAGGCCGGACAAGGTGCGCTGCATGCGGGGTCGTCAAGGAGGACCGAGCGGGAGGACTGACTGGTCTCGCTCTCGACTCGCAGAACATGGAGCGCATGAACCGCTCTGCGGCTCGCCTTGCCTTTCCTGTACATTCCTTCCCGTTGCTGAGCGAGTGGCCCTCTTCTCACCGCTGTCCCCCTCGCAGACCTTTACGGGCGACAACGTGACCCAGCTCATCAAGAAGCTCGTCGAGATTGACGCCGACTGGGTCCCGACCGACCCGGGCACTTCTCTCTGTGTGTTTTGACATCCTTAAGCAGGCTCGGGGGCGTCGAGAAACGGGGTTGACGAGCCCGCGCACGCAGACATCCGTCCGACCATGATCGGCACCCAGGCTGGCCTCGGTGTCGGCGCGTCCACCGATGTCCTCCTCTTTGTCATGTGCGTTTACTCGCTCACTCGAGGTGTCGAAAGACGCGGTGGAAGGCGCGTTGGAAGCGAGCCTCGGCTGACCTCGTCTTGGCCCTCGCCCGACAGCGCGTCCCCCGTCGGCCCGTACTACTCGACGGGCTTCAAGCCGGTCAAGCTCTACGCCACTACCAAGGACGTCCGCGCGTGGCCGGGCGGCACGGGCGGCTACAAGCTCGGGTCCAACTATGCGGCGGGCGTGGTGCCGCAGCAGCAGGCGGCTGCGCTCGGGTACCAGCAAATCCTGTGGCTGTTTGGGCCCGAGCACCGCCTGACTGAGGTGGGTACGATGAATTTATGGGTCGGCCTCAAAGGAACGGATGGCGGTGCGTCCAGAACCGTCAGAGAACGTCCAGAGGTGCCCAGGCTGACCCCGCCGTCTTTCCTCGTCCCGGCCCCCTCTCCTTCTCCTGCGCACAGTCCTTGAGCTCGTCACTCCTCCTCTCGAGGACATGATCCTCCCTGGCGTCACGCGCGACTCAATCCTGGCCCTCGCACGCGACCACGCCAGCGGCAAGCGCAAGCTCGCCGGCCTCCCGGACAAGTTCACCGTCTCGGAGCGCAACCTCACCATGCCCGAGCTCGTCGAGGCGTCGCGCAATGGCACCCTGGCAGAGGTCTTTGGCAGCGGGACGGCCGCCATCGTGTCGTCCGTCGACGGCATCGGGTACGAGGGCGAGCTCGTCAAGGTCCCCTGCGGCGAGGACGGCCGTGTGTCTCCGCCTCTCTCTCTCCTTGCAACTCTCGAGACGACTGACACACTGTCCCCTCAGTCGGTGACATCACCCGCGTCATGCTCCGCGAGATTGTCGGCCGCCAGACCGGCGACATTCCCTCCGAGTGGTCCGTCCCCGTCGACACCAAGGCCTGAGCGCTCGCTCGCACTCTCGACAGCGGGCTTCTCTCTCGTCGAGGCAGTGAGTAGAAGTAGAGCTCTCTGGTCTCATGGTCGCAGCATTGCAGTCACTCTTGCAGTCTGTGCCGCAAGGGCCCCGTCTCGGCTCGAGAGGCGTGGCACCTCGCCAAGCCGAGTCTGCCTTGACTGCAGCGGGCAAAGGATTACGCAAGAGGCCCGCGCAGCACTCTCACAGTTGCTTCACCTGTGTGCTGCAGAAGACTGCACAAGAGACCCGCGCGAGCCGGCCCAGCGCAGCAAGCACGTGAAGGGGAAGGAAAACAGGCCGTCAAGGCCCGGCATGCGTTGCAGCCACCCTCTGTCGCACCTGGCAGACAGAGGGAAAAGGGAGGAGTAACGCAAAGAGGGAGGAGAGGAGGGAGGGGCAGCCTCGTCCCGCGCGACCGGCACGCGAGGCGAGGAGGAGGAGGTCGTGAAGGCAAATGCGAGGCAAAGGGGCAAGGGGGGCAGTGCAAAGGAGGGCATCAAAGCGCAGGCAAGAAGAGGAACGGCAGGGCGTGGGGATACAGGCAAAGAGCGTGGGGTTCCGACAGAGCGAGGCGGAGGTCGGCGTGCGAGAAGAACGATTCGTCTGGTTCAAAGACGGCGGAGGAAGGGGTTGATGCGAGCGGCGTGAAGGAGAAGAACGACTTGAGGACCCCGAGAGAGACAGACTGATGACGACGAGAGACCCTGGAGAAGACCGGAGAGCGAGGAGGTGCGGGCAGAGACGAGGGCGCTTTAGGACGCAAAGTACTGCTTGGCGGCAGAGTCGCCATCGCAGGCAGCAATGCGGAAGTCGTAGCCCTGCAGGAAAGGAAGCAGAGTCAGTCACGACTCTCCTGGCGGGAGAGAAGAGAAGAGAAGGAGCAAACCTTGTAGTAGTTGAACCACGAGACGGCGACCATGTTGGGCATCTGCTCGTGCGAGCCCATGATGTTCTCGAGCCAAGCAATGCGCGACGACATGCTGGCCCCCGTGCCGAGGCCGATCTCGCCAATGGCAAACTTGATGCCGTCCGACGAGGTGTACTTGTCGTGGAGCGCCTTCATGTTGGCAGCGCCGTTGGCAAAGTCGAAGCCTGACGTCTCCTTGGGGTACCAGTCTGCGCCGACCAGGTCGACGGTCGAGGCGTCGTCAGGGAAGAACTCGTCGTCTGCGGGAGGGCGGGAGGTGGATAGGGGTCAGTGCGGGTGTCGGGGGGCGTCTCGGCTCCTCTCTGGTTGCCAAAGGAGCCCTCTTTCGAGGGCGGACATCTCGGCAACCAGAGAGTGCCACAAGAAGAGAGAGTTAGAAGGACGTACACTCATCAAGCGAGGCGACGTTGGGCGTGTACCACATCTTGACCTCGGGCGCGATCGAGCGGCACGCCTTGGCAACGACGTCCCAGCCCTCCTTAAAGTCGTTGACGTCGCCCTGGTAGGTCCCGTCCTGCTGGTAGTAGCTGTGGCAAGATGTGCGTCAGCAGAGGCGCGACACGAGGAGGGACGGAGGACGAGCAGGAACTCACTTGACCTCGTGGGCGAAGCGGAGCCAGACCTCGAGACCGGCGTCGGTGTACTCCTTCATGACCTGCGAGTCGTGGCGTTAGACAGAGTCAGCAGCTAGTAATAGGCGAGCCGAAGCGAGGGGAGAGCCGGCGCACCTTGCAGATGGCGACGGCCTGCTGGTTGTCCTCGTACTTGAGGCCCCACCAGCCGCCCGTCGGCATGACGGCAGGCTGGAAGACACCGCCAGAGAGGATCTGGTCCTTGCGCCATTTGAACTGCGACCCGTCAAAGAGGGTGCCCGACTGGGCCTGGGCGTACCAGCCCTGCGCCGATGTCTTCTGACCCATCGCCGACTCGATGTCGCCGATCGAGTGAGCCGTGCCGCCGCCCGAGCCTGTGCGGAGTGAGGGAGTGTCAGAGTCAATGCGCACCGAGGGGAAGCAACCCGGTCGCCGAGAGGAGGCGCGAGCGGGCGGTGCGAGCGAAGAGGGAGGGAGAAAAAGACGCGCCATCGTCCGGGAGCCAGCCGAACGCAATGTTGTTCTTCTTCATGCCCTTGAGACCCCAGCCGAGCGAGCCCGACGACGAGGAAGACGAGGAAGACGAGCCGGTCGAGGACGACGCGGCGGACGAGGCCGTCTTGGACGACGACGACCACTCGACCGAGGTCGAGCTGGCGCTGCCCTCGGCAGCACCGACAAAGGCGTCGCCAGCCGACGCCGAGCCCGAAGCCTGGATGCTCGAGGCAATCTTGGAGTGGTGACGGCGGTGGCAGCCGGCGGCGACCGTCGAGATGGACGACGCGCCGAGGGCGGCGAGCGTGACGAGGCTGGTAAAGTGCATGATGCGTGTAGAGGTGGACGCGAGAGAGTGTCGAGTGAGGGCGTCAAGCCGGTCGGGCACGAGGTGTGATGAGCGAGGCGGTGAAGCGAGGAGTTGACGGGCGGGCGGGCGGGAGGAGGAGGAGGGAGCGCGACGTGGATCCGGCTAGCGGTGTCGACGTGCGAGGGACGAGGGCGAGAGGGAGAGGATGGAGAGGAGAGAGAACCAGACGAGACGAGTGAAGGAAGGAGAAGAGAAGAGAAGAGGACAGCGACGAGAGGAGCGGGCTCACAAAGGGCGCGGGGGCGGTTGGCGACCGAGAGAGGCGGCGCGTGCGCGCGCTGAGCGCGTCCTTGCGACGCGTGCCCCCGGGTCCCGCCAACCGCCCAAATGCTCGGCTCGCCTCCCACTCAGACGCGCGCTCAAACTTGTCACAGCTCTCGAGTTCAGAGTCTTGCACATGGGGTGTGCTCTGCCTGCACAGCCCGCGGCAGCTATGATAGCCCTCTCGAGCAGCAAGGCCCGGACAGCCGCTGTTGTGCAACGTGGCCAAAGTTGAGCAAGTCGCCTTTGTCCCGCTCCTTTCTGAGCCGCGTCTCCACCGCAATAGAGCAACTTGTATCACTGCCTATGTAGCCCACTCAGACTCTGTACATACATAGACAGCACTCAGCGCACAGTCCCCGCGGCGGAGTTGGCGAGCTCGTCGCGACGCGCGGCGCCGCCGAGCATTCCCGGACGTCCGCACAAGCTTTGTCGCCTGCGCTCGATCTCTCATGCATGCATGCGATGAAAGCCATCGCTCGCGTGCTGTGCTGTGCTGTGCTGTGATCCGTTGTCCCGGGCTCTGTCCCGTCCCGAACGGTCAGCCGAGCGAATGCGCGCTTCCTTGTGTGCCCTCAACGACGCTGGGCAGCAGCGTGCCACCTCTCGGCGCGGCCTGAGCTGATTGACTTTGCCTCGTGTGCATGCACTTGTGCTCCTCAATGAGGCCTAGACGACAATCGCGGACCGGGCCTTCGCTCGCCACTCACCGCAGCTGCGCAAGGGCGCGAGGCTGCCGGTGAGGGCTTGCGAAGGCTGCGCAGGTACCTCTCGATGGCCCGTCACGGCTCACTCGCTCGGTGTGACAGGGACTGATGGCTGAGCACAGTTGCACGAGTCAGACAGGTGACGAGCACGTAGAGAGACGACAAGAGAGGACGAGGAGGCGGGGCGCGCAGTCACTGAGTGCTGCGAGGACAGCGAGAGAGGCTGGAGAGACGACTGCGCACTCTCACGCGAGGGTGCCCATCGGGTCCTGTGATGACGGGTCATACTATCAGCGGCATGCAGCAGGCATGCGGGCAAAGGAGAAAGGACGCACCCAGGGCGGGAGGACGGTGGCCTCGGCGTGGTCGAACACGTCGACGAGCTTCTTCGAGATGAACTTGCGGTCGGCGACGACCTGGTACACAAACTCGGTGAACCACTCGTCACTCATCATCATGTACCTGTGCGGGGCAGGGCGAGCCAGTCAGCGCCTGCTCGAGAGAGAGAGAGCGCGCGAGGAGAGGGAATTCAGACGCACCCCTTGTCGCACGCATCGACGCCCCACGAGTTCTCGACGCGCCAGCGCACGGGCTTGCCGGTTGCCTCGTCGAGGTGCACTCCCGTGAGGAGCATGGCATGCGTCATGGCCGAGTCACCCGTCTGCAGCCTCTGCGCCTTGGTCATGCCGAGCGTGACGCCGAACCCTTCGTCGAGGTCGTACAGCTGCGTGTCCATGATGCCCAGGGCAGACGAGCTGCATTTCCCGACGTCGCATCCGAACCATGTTGGGATGTCGGCCTTGAGGAGCTTGATCGCCGTCTGCTTGAGGACCTCTGCCTCGACGTTGACGTACCGGACGGGTCGCCCGCCCCACACGTTGCCGAGGCGGCTCACCGTCATGGCCGTGCCGTACTCGTGGCGCGGGTCGTTGACGAGCGAGAAGGCGTCGGCGAGGCGGACGGCGACGTGGTCCCTGTAGAACTCCCGCGGAGTGCACTGCACCTTGTGATACTTGGCGTCCTTCTTGCTGTAGTACTCCCAGGTGATGGTGTCGGTGGGCTTGGGCGGCGCACCGAGCGCAATGGCGAGGATGCGGTACACCTCGCTCATCTGCTCTTCCTTGCGCTTGCGCGCCGACTGCGACGCGAGCGCGAACCGCTCGGCGTACGACCTGCCGTCGGCGAGCTCGGCTAGCGACCACATGGCTGCAGAGTGGAGCGCGCGCAGCTCGAGCGCGTACTCGCGCAGCTTGGTCGTGAGGAGCGTGTCGAGCTTGCCCGTGTTGGACGAGTTGAAGCTCTCCGGGTAGCAAGGCTGCGGGACGAGGCCGAACGTCTCAAAGAGGTTGACGATCATGTCTGTGTTATATGGGTGGAGGGGTGCTCGTCAGTCCTCAGCAGCACTTCGACACGCAGACAGCAAGACGCACCCCACTGGCCGCCGTCGTTCTCTGGCTCGCTCATGAGGTACTGCACAGTGCGGTCGTCGACGGGCGTGTCGGCGAGGTCGAGCATCGACTCGAGGAAGAAGTTGGCCTTGCTGAGCGAGTCCCAGAAGAAGAGGTAGCTCTGCGACGAGGTCAAGGAGTGTCTAAGGAGCGTGAGCGGAGTGGCTCCCAGAGAGCGCGCGCGGATCGAGGGGGCACTCACCTGGGAGAACTGGAAATCGTCCAGGTCGAGCTTGCGCGCGAGCAAGATGCGCAGGTAGCTGTCGCGGTGGACAGACACTGTGCGTCAATCGACAATGCCAGGCCCGGGTCCCGACGAGGGCAACGAGGCGAGACGCACTTGGTCGACGCAAACAGCCAGCACCGCCCGGAGCTCCTTTGGTTCGTGACGGGGTTGCCCTCCGTGCTCAGCTTGACGTTGTACACCTGCTTGGCGTCGACCTGGGCCTCGCGGCGCACGAGGGTCTCGGTGAGGTTCGCCTTGGAGAGCACCGTCGACGCGAGGCGGTGCTTCGGGTTGGACGCGAAGGCGTCACTCCAGGCGGCGATGTTGTCGGCCGTCACGCCGGATGTGGCCCGCGAGGGCGAGGCGCGCAGCGAGAGCTGGGCGAGGAGGTCGGCCGCCGAGGTGGGCGAGGCGGCGGGGCGGCGCTCGTGCGCGGTGGAGTGCTTCTCCGAGGTCGGAGGCTGGGAAGCCGGCGTCGAAGCTGCGTTGCCCATAGTGTGTTCTGTGTTCGAAAGGGGTCGAGATAAGTGGGGGAGGAGGGGCCGGGGGGTAGCTGCGAAGGATCGAATGGACAGGAGGGCGCACAAGGTGGGGAGGAAGGTCGGAGAGAGCTTTCAAGTAGGCTGGTGGAACTAAGTAGAACTGGCGAGGCGTGTGAGAGGAGCGAGTGAGGGGGAGGAGGGGGGAGCCTGCTTGCGGCGACCGCGAGGGTCCTGTCGCGCCATGTGCCGACGAGCGCCTCTATTCTTGCAACTCGCAAGTCTCACGGGGAAAGACTCGCTCTGCGATACATATCGGAGCGCGTGCGCAAGTCGTCGATGCAGCTCGCAGTCCGCGCCGAGTGACTCACTCAGTCCTCCTCCATCGCCTCGCCCTTTGCCCGCTTGTCCGCCACGCGTTGCTTCATCTTCTCCTTGGCCTCTGCGATCTGCGGCGCGAGCTTGCCCTGCTTGGCTGCCTCGTGGAGGAGCGCGTGGACCTGCGGGGAGTGAAGTGAGGGGATTAGCAGCGGACGTGAGAGACAGCTGAGCGGTGGGAGGAGGTGCGCACGAGCCCGATGTAGTTGTGTCGCCGGAGCGTGTTCTGCACGAGTAGGGTCCAGGCCATCAGCAAAGTGCCTCTCTCATGCCCGAAAGGCAAAGAACCAAGGCGCACCTCTGTCTCCCAGTCCTTGAGCCTCTCCTCTATCCCCTGCAACTTCTCCTCGACCTCGAACCGCTCCGGCGCGCCCTCTGCCAGCTCCGCCAGCCGCTTCTGCAGCGCCTGTCGCCGCCCGGTAACCGCGAGCAGGTTAAACATGTCCTCGCCTGCCGGGTAAGTGGCGATGCGGCGCTCGAGGACCCTGTGGGAGCGTGCTTCTGCGTCAGCCGTTTCCTCCGCGCTCACGCCACGACGGCAAGGGAGGAAAAGCTCAAGACGCACTCGCGCGCGAATGAGGTCCAGTTGGAGGCGCCGCCGGGGATGTCGCCGTGCGAGACGGGCAGAGGCTTGAGGCCGTCGAGCTCGTACCTGCACGCCTTGCGCGTCAGTTGCTGGCTGTGGATACAAGGGAGCGAGAGTGCACGCACAGCTTGTCACCGATGGGCAAGTAGGCGATGAAGTGGTAAGCGTCCTCGGACTCGTCTTGCGGTCGGTGCTCCTCGAGGTGGAACGGGTCGCTCCGCGCAAACGAGTTGTGCACTGCGCGGAAGTGCTCGTACGTGAGTGCTCGCGGGTCAAGAGGCTGCCTGAGCCACAAACGAGACGGGTGTCAAGGCCGGACAGCCAGCGCAAAGAACGCGTAGACTCACCCTCGCGCAGTTTCTCCGAGTTGCTCAATGTCCAGCCGCGCGTTTCCGGGTCCAGCCCTGCGTCAGGCCTAATCATCAGTGGGGCCTTTGGGGAGGGACAGCACAGAAGAGCGCACCTTCGGAGAACGCCTGGAGGTTGCTCAGCTCCTCGCCCAGCTCGACCTCGGGGCTGCGAATGTTGAGGGTCGCGTTGATGAGCGCGATGCTCGCGCAGGCGTTGTTGATGACCTGATGACTGCGGGTGCGGGCTTTTATGAGCACAAAGACGCGACGTGAGGCAGGACGAGTCGCAAAGGCGCACGCAAAGTAGTGGGGCTGTGCAGGCTCTTCGAGCTTGCCGTCCATCGTGTCGGGGTCTGCGTGGCCGACCCACTTGAAGAGGAAGACGAGGGCGTAGACGGGGCTGAGCGAGGTTCGGGCACAAGGGTCAGCGAGGGGGACAAGGGAGGGAGGGCCCCACCTGAGGAGGAGGAGGCGACGAGGTGGGAGAGAGAGTTGCGGACGGACCCGAGGTCGTTCAAGAGGTCCTGGTCGAGTCCCCACAGCTCTTCCACCTCGACGCCGCGCACTCCCAGCTCGTGGAGGATGCCCGTGAAGACGCCGGGGTCTGCGAGACGAGCGAGTGATGACGGCGAGTCAGGTCAGCGAGACAAGCTGTTGGTACGCTCGAGCGAGAGCGCCGAGGGAGAATGAGGCTAACCTGACTCTGTGAGGCTCCAACCCGCCGAGTCCGACATGGTCAAGGTGAGAGAGGGAGCGCAACGAGTGTCGTCCTCTGCGACGGAGGTTGGACCCCGACTGCATCGCTTGATCGACACACAGGGGACCATGTGGGGCTTTGGAGCACAGCAACAACCTCAACACGCTGCATCAGCTCAACCGGCGGCCGCCGCAGCTCCCTCCTCACCCGCCCCTCCTCCTCCTCCTCGTCAACCTCGGACACTCGAGTCGCTCATCGAGGAAGAGCTGCCCATCCAGCGCCACAGCGTCCAGATGGAAGGTGGGATGCCTTCGTGCCTCACCCTCTTTGACAACTTTCTCCTGTGCTACTGTGCGCCGTTCCCTCCTCTCTCCCCTCTTCCTCTCCCTCCTGGCTCACCCTCTCTCGCGCAACAAACAGCCCTCGCATCGCAAATCAAGTCCGTCTACCGCCACGGCGCACCGCGAGAGTGCACACCCAAGTTCGAAGACTTCAAGTTCTGCATGTCGATCAAGAACCTGAGCGACGAACAGAGGGACGAGGTGTGGGTCCGCAGGCGCGCAGAGTGGTGGGCTCGCAGGAGGCTCGGCAAGAGCTCGGAAGACGTGTGGGAGGCGCGCAGGTGCGTCGCTCTCTTGTCCTGTCGAGACCGCCGTCTGTTCGTGTGGGAGGTTCTGACCCGCCGCACGGCCCGCAGGGACGTCTACACCGACCCGCTCGAGGAGAAACGCAAGGCTGCCGCGGCCGAGGCTGCGGCATCGCAGGCGTGACCCTGGATTGTAGTCACGTCAGCGTATCGAGCGCTGCGCTTTCCGGCGCGCGACTGCTCTGCTCGCTCGCTCCCCTCCCGTCTCCTCCCTCCTCCTCGGCTCCTCACCCCATCCGCCTCGCACCCTTCGGATTGCGCTGCCTTGTCCTCTCTCTGCACCCTGTTGTCAATCTGTAGCCCGTCCTCGACATTGCGCATCTCCTGCTTGCAGCGCAGGCTCGAGCGGGAGAGAGACCTCGAGCGCAGTCGAACCGCCCTGCCCTCCGACGGAAGACGCTCCATGGTTAGCGCAATGGTGTGCCTTGGTCAGGTAGCTTCGACTTCCGTAGTCGAGCAATCCGATATTCGTCGCTGAAAGGTCCGACACCCCCACTACTTGCTCGCTCCCTCCCTCTTCCGCCCACTGTATCTCGCTCGTCGCGATGGGCTTCCTATCCTGCCTCGCTCCGCTCCTCTCTTTCTGCTCGACCTCACTGTCAAGCGCATCGACCGCGACCCTCCTCGAGAAGGACGCGCACGAGTTCCTCGAGGGACATGATGGCAAGGATGAGGAGTCGGCCGACCGCGCGGTCGACACTTCGGCGAGGCTCGATGCCCTCAGGCGGGAGATGCAGGGTGCGGGAGTCGATGTCTAGTGCGTACAGAGCTCGTGGCTGACCCCCTGCGAGCTGCGCTGACCCAGAGATCTGTGCCTCGCAGCGTCGTCCCCACCGCCGACGCTCACGGATCCGAGTGCGTCTTCTCGCCTATCTGTCGAGGGCGCGGTACTCACATCGCACTCCCCACACAGATGGGTAGGCGCCTGCGACGAACGGCGCGCCTTCATCTCCGGGTGCGTCCCTTTCGCTCGCCCCTCGCGCCCCCACCTCCGGCCCCCGGCGGCTGACCCAGCTCTCTCTCAATCGCAGCTTCACCGGCTCATCCGGCGTCGCAGTCGTCACCACGCACGAGGCGCACCTCTTCACCGACTCGCGGTACTATGTCCAGGCGAGCAAGCAGCTTGATGCGAACTGGACGCTGCAAAAGGTCGGCGAGGAGGGCGTCAAGAACTGGGACAAGTGGATCCTCGATGTGCGTGCTTTCTTTCTGCTTTCCTCTTGCAGCGATGCTGACCCGCTTGAGAGGCGCATCCAGCTCCCAAAGGACAGCAAGATCGGCATCGACCCGACCTTGCTCGACTACGGTGCGGCCCCCTCGGCCGTCATGCCCGCGCGGGCGCGCCTCCTCGCTCATTCTCCATCTCTACAGGCACGGGAAAATCCCTCTCCCAGGCCGTCTCGACCCGCTCGCTCGCGCTCGTCTTTCCCTCGCACAACCTCGTCGACGCGACCTGGCCCTCCCGCCCCGCCCGCTCTGCCGCGCCCATCCGGCCGCACCCGCTCCAGTTCACAGGCGAGTCCGCCTCGTCCAAGCTCGCCTCGCTGCGCAAGTACCTGCGCGAGACGTTCCCCGCCCAGGAGGACGAGGGCGACGAGGAGGGCGCGGCTTACCTCGTGACGACCCTCCCGGCCATTGCCTGGCTGCTCAACCTCCGCGGGGACGACATCGCGCACAACCCCGTCTTCTACGCGTACGCGCTCGTCACTCCGTCGGAGGTCGTCCTGTGGGTGCAGGGTGCCGCAGTGAGCGACGAGGTCCGCAAGGCCGTGAGAGATTTTGGCGGGCGCATTGAGGAGTACGAGGGGGCGCTTGAGGGGCTCAGCAGGGAAGTGAGTGGGAAGGGGAAGGTCGTCACGGATGCCAAGGCGAGCTGGGCCGTCGTGGACCTGCTCGGCGAGGTGCGTGCTGTCCCTCCTCACTCTGTCGGCGTGCGTCGACCACGTGCGGTGCGTAGATGGCTGACGTCCGTACATACTGCAGGGGAACGTCGTCATCGTCAAGTCGCCCGTCGAGACGGCCCAGGCGATCAAGAACGAGGTCGAGATCGAGGGCTTCCGGCAGGCTTACCTACGCGACGGTGCCGCCTGGGTGCGCCCAATCTCCTTCTATTGGCTCGCGAGTTCGTCAAGCCTGACGCAATCTCACGCCTCGGAGCACAGGCTCACTGGCAGGCGTGGCTCGAGGAGGAACTCGCGCGCGGCAAGCAGGTGACCGAGTGGGACGCGGCCGAGAAGTTGACGAGCTACCGCCGAGAGCAAAAGTACTTTGCCGGTGTGCGTGGTCCTCCCCCTTCGTCGCCTCGGAAGCTGTCCTGACCTCCCAGCACCCTCTAGCTCGCCTACGAGAACATCAGCGCCACTGGCGAGAACGCGGCCCTCCCGCACTACGAGCCCTCTCCCTCGTCCCCGGTCCCCATCTCGCTCTCGTCACCGTACCTCAACGACTCGGGCGCGCAGTACCTCGACGGCACGATCGACACGACGCGGACGATGCACTTTGGCAAGCCGACGGGGGAGCACCGACGGGCGTTCACGCGCGTGCTGCAGGGGCACATGGCCGTCGATGCGCTGGTGTTCCCCGAGGGGACGACGGGAGAGCAGGTCGACGTGCTGGCGCGGGCGCCACTGTGGAGCGAGGGGATGAACTAGTGCGTGGTGCTCCTGCTCCTCTCTCCTTGCTTGCTGGCCCTCTCTGTCAACGAAGAGGACGCGTGCTGACCGAGGGGATCATACTGTGTACAGCGGCCACGGTACCGGCCACGGCGTAGGAGAATACCTCTCGGTCCACGAGACCCAGGTTGGCATCGCGCACTCGGCCGCCTACTTCAGTCTGTCCCCTTCTTGACCTTTCGTGGCTTTCCTGCGCGCACTGACTGACACGAACCCTTCGCTGGCTCGCAGACACGCCTTTCGTTAGGGGCCACGTCACGTCGAACGAGCCGGCCTACTACGAGATCGGGTCGTACGGGATCCGGATCGAGAGCGTCCTGTGCGTCCAGGAGGTGTCCACGCGCCGCGGCTTTGGCGACCGGCGGTGGCTCGCGTTTGAGAGGTTGACGACGGTGCCCACCCTCTTCGCTATCCCTCCTTGCTGTGAGACGGCTCGACTTACCGAGAGGACGTGGCACGCACGCAGGTCCCGATCCAGACGGCCATGGTCGACTGGGCGCTCCTCTCGCCCGTGGAGAAGGCGTGGCTCAAGAAGCATAACCGGATGTGCAGGGACAAGCTCCTGCCGCTCGTCAAGCACGACAAGCGTGCTGTCAAGTGGCTCAAGCGGCAGTGAGTGGAGCGGGCGACGGCGACTCGAAGGGGGTCCATCGAGCTTCGAGCGCTGCAACGTGTGCCGTTGTCCCGATCGCTACGAGTCTCGTGTGGCTGGTCGGGAGTGAGAGCTTGGTGCGGCTCGCGAAGAAGTGTGCAGAACCGGCTTGCGAAGGTCAACCGTGATCTCGTGTTTCGAGCGGGCGGGAACGGGGGCACCGACTGACTGACTGACGAAGGGGAGGCGTTTTCTCGGCTACAAAAGACCGAGAGATATTTCGACGACGACAGACAGAAGCGAGGGAGGAAGAGGGCAGGGAAGACTATGTGCGTGCGGAAACTTTTGCGAAGATGTGTAGGTCAACAGCAGAGGGACAAGGGACGGAGGGAAAGCGACTGAGGGTATGTACACGAGGAGCGAGGAAGTAGCGCGGCGGGGGAGTCAGAGAGAGGGAGTCGGGTGGGTGTGCCGGATCACGCCTGGGCCGCGACGCTCTTCGGCGCAAAGTAGTCCCCGCTGGGCGCTGCGCCGTCCCACCCAGGCGTAGTCGGCGGCGCGCTGCTCGAACGCAGGTGCTTCGAGAGGGGCATGTCGAGGATGGCCTGCGTCGATGGGTCGATGGCGCTGAAAGGTGCCGAGCGGTCGAGGCTCGCCTCGAGCGCGGCAGCCATGTCGAGCCGCTCGAGGCCGGCAAAGTCGGCGTCCGAGAGGTCCATCGAGGGCGCCGTAGGCGCGGGGACGAAAGCCGGGGGAGGGACACCCGCGGGCGCGATGTCCGAGCCCGTGATCCCGCTCGCGACGGCGGCGGCGCGACGGGTCATCATCGAGCGCGTCAGCGACTCGCTCGTCGACGTCGCAGTCGCGGGTCGCTTGACTGTCGGCGAGATGGAGCGGGCCGAGGGAGCCTTGCTGCCATTGGAGACGACGGGGATGGCCGCGCCCGGGAGCTGGGCACCGGTGTAGACGGCGGCGCTCGGCGCAGCAGCGTACGGGGCCGACGCTCCGGGACGGTCAATGAACGAGTAGACGTCCTCGTCGGTACCCATCGCTGGCGGGATCGAGTAGTCGAGGTGCAGGGTGCGCCCGGCGAGCTGGTCGATCGTCGCAATGCCGCCGCCCTGCTGGTCACGAGCGATGTAGCCCTGGGCTGCACGGGAGTGACGAGTAGACCATCAGGCCAAGCCGAGAGCAAGCGTGTAAGACAAACCGAGAGGACGCACCGTGCTCGCAGCCGCAGTTCTGATGCGCGTGCATCAGTTGTCGGAGCGTGAGGGCCTCCTGGCGCAGGGCGAGCGCGGTCTGCTGCAGCACATGGTTGCGGTTGCAGAGGTCGGCAGCGACTGTATGAGCGGGGTCAAAATGTCAGCGAAAAATGCGCGACGACTTCGTCGAGCAAAGGAGGAGGACGCACGGCGCTCCATCGCGGCCGTCTTTTCCTTCTTCTTCTGCCTGCTCTTGCACGCAGCGACGCGGTTCCGCTCGAGGAATTGCCTCCGCTTGAGCGACTCCTCGTCCTCCTCTTCCGCCGGGCCGTCCTTCTTCTCGTCGCCCTCGCCGGCACCCTCCTTCGTCGGCGACGCCTTCTTGCGCCCGCCCTTGCGCTTGGGGGTCGGCGCGGGCGTACCCTCTTCGGAAGGAGCGCCTTCGAGCGACGCGAACGACACGGCGGGCGCCTTGCCCTTCTTGCTCTGCCCGCGCGTGACGACGGGCGGAGGCGCCGCAAGCGACTCGTCGACAGCCTCGGTCTTGACCTTGATGTCGAACGCACCGGTCTCCATGGGCAGAGGCATGCTCTGCGAGAGAGTCGACTTGCCCGCCGCGATCATCGCCGAGCGCTGCTGCTCGAGCTGCGAGAGGAGCGAGAACGCCGACGCTGCCGGGGCCGGGCCCATGGCGCCAGATGCGTCGAAGGTTGCCGACGAGTGGACGTCTATGTCGCTCGAGCGTCTCGCCTGCGGACTCTTGGACGACTTGGCAAGGGCTGCGCCCGAGTCAGGCGGCGTCGCGACCACGGACGAGGCGGGCGAGTCGTCGCTCTCGCGCTCCGTGCCCGGGAAGACCTTGTCGGTCATCGAGAGGGCGGACGAGGCGAGCGAGTCGATGCGGGGCCGCTTCTGCACCGGCTTGAGAGAGAAGTCGTCGAGGGTCGAGATGGAGGGTGCGTTCGAGGCATGGGAGGCGTGCAGGAGGAAGTCGAGGGAAGAGCCGCCGGGCGTGCAGATGGCGGGAGACGACAAGGCGCGCTTGCGCCCACCCAACGGCGTGTGCGAGGAAAGCAGGTCAAAGTGGTGCGGGACCGCTTTGGGTCCCTGCGCCTTGGCCTCGTCGACCGCTGCGCCGGCCAGCGACTGCCGCCTAGCGCCCCCGCTGAGCGTCAGCTCGAACGGGTTCGTCTCGCGCTGCTTGTCGCCGCTCGGGCCAGCGAACGACGGTGTGAACCCGCGGCCGGCGTCAAACGACGTGCCGAAGAGCGAGGGAGTGAAGCCACCGTCGATGGCCCAGGAGGACGGCGTGCCGGCATGGAGGAACCTGGACGGCGTATCGAGCGGCATGGAGAAGGACGGGTAGTCGTCTGTAACGTCGAGGGGAATCAGCTGGTGCTCTGCAGGCCTCGATCCGAGGATTGTGCATCGAAAAAGGGCGCCGCGCAGTTGCCGAGGGCACGGGGGTCGCCTTTCTCGACGAAACCCGTCGCCGGGAACTTCGCGCGCGTTGCCCATCGCCTCGTGTGGTTACTGAAAGTGCACGGCAGTGCTCGGGACCCCCCTTGCCAACGTCGCCGGGTCGACCTGGGCGTCCTCGAGCATCGGACCGCTCACTTCGCGCGAGCTCGCTCCCCCCTCGCTTGGGCTGCGAGCCGGCCCAGAGCCTCGAGAAGGTGTCAACTCACTCGATGCGTCGAGGGAAGCCTGCATGGTGGTGTGAGGCGATGGCGCGGGCGAGGTTGCGAAGGGCGAGGTCCGGGTCAAGTGGGGGAACCGGGGCGGTGCTCGTGGTCGTCGCGGCGGGGCGTGCTGGTCGTGCTGGGGCGAGTGCGCTGCTCGTTCGTCGAAGTGAGCAAGTAGAAGGGAGACTCGCAGTCGACGAGAGGGACGGAGGAGGAGGGAGGAGCCAGCTCACCGCCTCCGCCTCCGCCTTCGCTTGCCCTCGACCCCGTCCGCCCTCGCCTCGCGCGTCGAGCCAACGCGAGCTTGGCCGGCCGGCGCTCGAGCCGCCGGCAGGGGAAAGCGATCCGATCGGAGAGTCGCTTCCCGCAGCCGGGTCCAATGACGTAGGCACTCGAGGCCCCTTGAATTGCTTGCTCCCCGCACTCCGAGTCATGTCTCCGAGCCGGGGTTGACCTTTCCCACGCGCGGCGCGCTCAAGCGCTCGAGCTTGCCTCGCCGCGCTCAAGCTTCCTCCCACTGCAGGCTGTAACCAGGACTCCTCGCCTTCGAGGTGCGCGCACCCAGCGTGGCGGCGAGCTCAGAGTTCCCGACCCTGGTGAGAGCCTGCGCCGCAGCTCGAGAGGCCGCAGCGTCACTGCGTCCGTCAGCTCAGCGCACACTCGGGTGAGAGTCGACCCTGCTGGGGGAGCAAGGTCAAGACTCTCGAGGGCACGACACTAATTATCGGCTCCGAGTGCCATCGCAAGTGCGACTCGACCTGCTCGCGCCAGCTCGAGCTCGCGAGCGCGCTCAGCTCCGGATCCGAGCTGCCAGCTGGTGCGCCCGGTTCGTTGTTCCCGGCTGTTCAAGTGACGTCGCGGAGGAAGCTGCGTCGCTATTCAGCGACGAGCCACACTCAAACCCTCGCACGCGCAACTGGTCAAGGGCCTGCTCCACTTTGCGCCACTGCGACATGTCAAAAAGGTCGCCGCGGCTGGTCTGCTGAAAGGTGTGCTGCAGCGCGCGATGGGCAGGGCGCCGCGTCGGACTGTCGGACTGTCCATCGCTCCGTGCAGCCATTGTCTCGTTGTTCGATCTCGGCCGGAAGCTGCAGTCTCCACGCGTGCGACAAGCTTTGTGTAAGCCGAGTGCCCGAGCGCGTTTCAAGCTGCGACCGACCCCTTCGGCCTCGTGAAGAGAAAGTCAAGCCGACAACCAATCGTGGCCGGAGGCGCGGCGCGGCGGCGGCCCCAGGAAACAAGCGTTTCTATTGTCAACGACGGCCCGAGGAGTTGCGCGGATCTGCACCGATCTGCGCCGCTTGACATCTGCGCCGCATCTCTCGCGCCCACGGTAAAGGCGGACAAAGGTCAGCGCGTCCCCATGGAAGAGTGTGGTCTCTCTCGCCGTCAGCTCTGTCCTATTACACAGACGTGCGCCCTCTAGCGCAGCGCCGTGGCAAGGTTGTGGAACCGTACGCGCGCCAAGTTGCAACGGTGAGGGGAGGCCCGTGCGGAGACTCTGGCTCGCCCTGCGTGTGACCAACGAGGGCAGCCTCGGAAGTATATACATCCACAGGCTTAGCAGCGGCGCACTGACTGACGACGGGTGAGCCGCAGACCCGTGCGCCGCTGGACACGCAAGGAACCCTCCTGCAGGCTCCCCCGCACGCGGTACCGGTGCGACCTCTTGCCGATGCAAGTCTATCATAGTCCTCGTCTCTTTTACAAAACCCAGGGTCGGCCCTACAGTGCACGCCAGTCCAGCCGGCGACGGGGGAACGGAGGAAGAGTGTCTCAGCAGAAAATGTCGGGGTCTTCGAACGCCTTCTTCTCGCGCACGTCGACTGACGGGAGGGCGTTGATGTCGGTCAGCGCCGTCCTGGAGGAGTGAAGAAGAGTAGAGAGAGAATGGCCGCACAGTAGTCGCCGCTGTACTCCCACCCGTCATCGCCCGTCTTCTTGAACCACCGTGGCTCGGTCGCCTTGCCCTCCTTGCGCTTTGCGCGCTGTTTCTCCTCACTGCATGTGGCTACCTGCGTCAACAAACGCTGCCGGAGCGAGAGAGGGAAAGGAAGGGACAAGGACGCACACGACTGCCTTGAGCCGCTCTGCCTCATCGACGTCGCCGCGCTCGAACGCGAGCTGGTCGGGCCGGAGGCGCGAGTCTGTCGGCGCGACGAGCCCCTCCTCGATCGGCGTCGTCTCGTTGAGCGTGACGGCAAAGCGCGAGAAGCCGTAGTAGCGCTCCGGGTCTGCGTGGGACTCGGCTCGGTTCGGGTCAGTGCGCTGACAAGGCGCAACGCCGGGGTTCCCGTGAAAGAAGCGAGACGCACTCGGTGGGAAGTCTGCAACCTGCCACAGGCGCGTGTAGTTGTTCTTGCCCTCCTTCTTGTCGACCGCTTCGTCCCACCTCCCGACGAGCTCGACCGCGACAGCCCCACTCGCGTCGACGACCTTGCCCTCAATCTTGTTGCGCCCGCTCAGGCCGCCCCACGTCGAGCCCTCCTTGAAGGCGATGGTTGCCTGCGCGGACGAGAGCGACGTCGTGACGACCAGGTCGCCGACGACCTCGAGGTACTTGGTCCCCGCGACGAGGTTGCGTACGAATGATGATGGCTTGCGGATGGTGAAGACCTCGTTGTTGTCGGCAAAGCGGACGCCGAAATCGCCTTCGACAAAGATCTGCAGGGAGTGGGCAGAGGGTCAGTGGGACCAGCTTCGGGCCCGAGGCCTGGGGAGGAGGCAGGGCGGCGGGATTGACTTGCCTCCATCGAGCGACCCCAGAACTTGGTGCTCGGCGACGTGTAGCCACAAATCTGCCATCCTCGAGAAGGAGCGTCGCCGAGGAAGGCGATCACGGGCGGGTGGTGCGACACCTTCTCCGACACGAAGCGGAAGCCTGCGGCCGACGGGTCAAGCGAGGCGTCAGCTCTGCTGAGCGAGAGAGCAGGATGTAACAAGCGAACGCACCCTTGTCGGGCCTGATACACTCGTACGTCTCACCGAGGAGCGGGTTGCTGCACGAGTCGACCGAGTCAGCCCGCGCGGGAGGACGACGAGGAGACAAAGCAGGCAGTCTCACAAAGGCTTCCTCGACGACCTGTGCTTGTTGCTCGACGCGCCGCTGACAGCCCACACCGCGACGAGCGTGAGACGCTCGATCGGGTCCGAGCACTGCGCCGCGCGGTCGAGCAGCTCCGAGTACTCGAGCTCCTCGGCGAGACGCTGCAGCGCAGAGAGGGGCTCGTTCATCGTCACAGGGAACGAGATGGTCGAGAGGTCCTGCGCGCGCGCATGTTTCAGGTCAGTCGACGCTGCTCGAGACTCGAGACTCGACACGAAGCGAGAGAAAGCAAAGCTGGGCGCACCTTGCCGACGTTCTTGCGCAGCATGCTGAGCATGGAGAACTCGTCGCCCGACACAGGGGCGGGCAGCTGACTCCTGCGCTGGACGTCCCTGCCACTCTCGAGGTCCGAGGCCCCCGCCCTCGGGGCCTCGGCCTCGCCCTCGGCGCCACCCTCATCCTGAATCCTCGCCGCAGCCGCCTTCTCCGCCGCCTCGCGGTCCGACTCGTACTCGTCCTCCGTTTCCTCCCCCTCGCCATCGCTGTCCTCATCCTCATCCCCACCCTCCTCCACCGTGCTCGTCTCGTCCCTCTTCTCCCTCTCCCTCTCCCCCTCAGGGCTGCTGTCCCTCCCTCCTCCCTCGCCCTCGCCCTCCCCCTCCGCAAGCCCCGCCACCGAGTCCTCATCGACAAACTCGCCCGGCAGCGCATCATGCCAGTCGTCGCTCGCGCCATCGCTCCACAAGCTCGAGAAGCTCGCGCGGCTGCTCTCCCTCGAGGGCGCCCCGCGCGTGTGCGAAGGGTAGAACACCCCGGCGGGGGAGCGCGACGCGTACGGCGCCGTCAGGGCCGAGATGGGCCCTGCTGCGGCGCCGCCGGGCGACGTCGGGGACGTGGCGCGCGGGGCTGCGGCGGCTGTGGGCGACGACGAGGAGGAGGGAGGGAGCGCAGGGAGGGCCCGCACGGCGAGCGCGAGCTGCGCGTGCTGATGCTTGAGCGTGGCGACCGCGCTGCTCAGCTGGCGGAGGAGGACCTCGCTGTGGCTGCTGCTGCTGCCCGATGCGCCCGCACCGGCACCCCCACCAGGCGGTCCCCTCGCGTCAAAGGCGTCGTCGAACGTGGGTGAGCTGCTGAGGAGCGTCGACGAGCCCGAAACGGAGCTGCCCTGGGCCGCACCCGCGGGGCCGTTGAGGCTGAGCGGAGGCGGGTGCCCGTGGTTCGCTGCGGCGGCCGAGGGCGACACGCCGCTGAAGGACGGAGAGCGTGCGCCAGACGGCGCAGACGTGCTGTTTGATCGCTTGCCGAGGAAGCGGAACTTGCTCGCCCCGCCGCTGCTGCCGCCGCTCGACGACGCGTGGGTCGGGGTGCCGGGCGGGTTGACGCCGAGGTACTGCTGCGACTGCTGCTGTTGCTGTGCGTGCTGCTGCGCCTGATCAGCCTGTCGCAGCTCCTGCGCGAGCATCTCGATGTCGGCGATGGGCTGTGGACGTGCGCGCAAGGTAAGCAGGCCTTTCCTCGTGTCGGCGCACAGAGCGAGGAGCCTGACGCGCCTGATTCAGCATCCCCAACGCATCCATCACTTTCTCGACCGCCTCGTCCCTTTGCGCGGCGGGGCCGCCTCCAACGCTGGCGCCGCGCACGCCCTCGGCGAGTCCGTGGGAGTGGCCCGCGTCGCCGCTCGAGACCTGCGCGACGGGGATGAACCGCTTGAGCGCCTCTGCCCAGCGGTCAAAGTCGTCGAGCTGTGCCGGTTCGGGGAGCGTCTCTAGTCAGCACGTACTGCTGAAACGGAAAAGCAGCTGGGGAGGAGAGCGCACCGTGAGCGCCTTGCAGTGGTACACGGTGGTCCCGCCGTCGATGTGGAACGTGCGGTGCTTGCGCGACGCAGAGATGAAGGCGAGCGAGACGTAGATCGAGTCGCGCAGGGGCGACGTCGGGTTGAATGCGTACGAGAGGGCGCCTGCGCAGGGGCGTCGCGAGGAGTCAGCGCGGGTCATTTTCGCAGAACGGCACCAGGCGCAGACACCGCGTCACTGGCCCCCTCACAGCCCTGCCGAGCGAGGCGACACGTCCAGACTGACCGTTGCCCGCCAAGCGGAAGAAGCGCCTCGCCATGCCCTGCATCTTCTTGCGCTTCTTCTTCAGGAGGTAGCCCTCCATGACGACGGTGCCTGCGCTCATGGCGCCGTTCTCTTGCGGCAGCGCGCTGGCGGCGGGGACCTCTTGAGGGGCGGGTGCGGCGGAGGGAGAGGGGGGAGGCGGGGCGGACGAGTTGGAGCGCGCGCGTCGTGGGAGGGGAGGGACGAGTGACGACATGGTGTTCTTGGTTGTGGTTCAGGCAGACGGGTGAGAGGAGAGCGGGAGACGAGATGAGCGAGCGACGGCTCGATGAACGCGGGGAAGAGTTGGGGAGAGCGTGAATGAGCTCGACACGCGTGGGGTGGTCGAGCTGGGGACGGTTGCTCTGCCGAGAAGCAAGACGGTACAGGGAACGTGAACGGCAAGGAACGAGGAAGACGAGCGACCGGCCGGCCAAGCGGGGTACCCTCGGAGTCGGCGACCTTTCGGCCTGTGCCCGTCTCTCCCCGATTCAACCTCTGGTACAAGGGGAGGACGTGCCAAGGTGTACTACTGCAGGAACGAGGAACAGAAACAAGGCGAGGACCCAAGAGACTACGACCGGAACAATCAGGGAGTGACGCGGAATAGAGGGGTGAGGGTTCTGCATGGGCGAGGGAGCCGCCGCGCGGCGGGGCACTCGTGAGCGTACCCACGAGCGAGGCACAGTGTCTGGAGAGGAGGTAGGTGAAGGCGATAGAGAGGAGGCGGCGCCGCGAGCACGGTCGGCGACGGCCGCGGCGCGGCGGGTGCGGGGAGAGGAGGGCGGACCAGGGTATCGGGTGTCGCTGCCGAGGCAGCGGCGAGGTACAGCGCGGGTAGACGACGGCACGGGACGGATGGTAGTGGGGAATCGGAAGGGAAACGCTGCGAGGTGCGTCAAGCCGGGATATGCGAACGAGAGGCGGAGGAGGAGGGGTTCCGAGAGCGAGACTGGAGGGGAGGGGCGCGCGAGCAGCAGCTTTACTGCACGCTGCAGCACTATTGCGAGAGATCCACACGAGAGAGAGAGAGGGTCAGCGGGGCGAGAGGGACAAGCCGGATGAACCGCTCGGGCGGTGCAACGACGCTGGCTGGAGGAGACGACGCACCCCGCCGCTCGCTTGAGGCGCGTACGGGTCCTCGCCCTTCTGCACTGGACCCCAGACTGACGGCACGAGGTAATCCCGCGTCGTCTTGCAGTAGCGGATGAGGCTGCGCGGGTCGGGTCGGGTCGAGCGGGGGAGGAGGGGAGGGAGGGGAAGGGAGTGGCCACGGGTGAGGCGGGGTCAGCGCGCACGTCGCGGTGTGGGAGCGAGTGCATGAGCAAGTGAGCTCGCTAGGCAAGGGGACTGACCTTGCGCTCGCTTCCGACACGCGGACCCGTTGACGCTCGAGGTCCTCTCGGAGTCGCTGGTTGTGCTCCGTCAACCGTCGCAGCTTGAGCTCGCTGTGGGAGGCATGGAGAGCGGGTCAGCGACATGCTTCACAGTGCAGTAGACTGACTGTGCAGTCCCTCGAGTCCACGGGCACTCGAGCGAGGCGCCGAGGCTCGTGGCGACGAGGGGCTCGGGCGGGACAAAAGGCCCCGCGGCGGAGGGAGTGGGAGGGAGAGAGAGAGGCGCACCTCATCGAGGGCTTGCCAGGGTTGGGCATGGTGGGCAGTTGACTGCGTTCGTGAGAAGAGCGATGGGAAGGCGGCTCGTGGTCGAGAGAGAGAGGGAGACGCGGGGAGGAAGAGGGAGGGGCCGACGATGGGGGGGTGAAGGGGCAGGAGAACAGGGGGACCTGAGCGCGAACGGAGGCGCGTGCGGTGGCCGGGGCGAGTGGATGTGTCGCTTGTGAGAGCTGCGAAGGGGTAGCCTGCGCTGTGGAGCAAGTGGCAGCGAGCTGGAGCAAGTGGGAGGAGCAGGTACCGGCGAGGCGGGGGCTGGCCGCGACTCCTCTGGGAGAGAGAGAGGAGTAAAGGGGGAACTCTCTTCAGGCGGACCCGCCCCCGCCCTCCTCTGTCCGAACCGCCGTCTCGTCCGTCTCAGCCAAGGACGCGCTCCACTTCGTTCGCCTGGCTGGACGCTTGCTCGCTGGCTGTCCACCTCGACAGCAGAGCCTCTCCTCCCCTATCCGCATCAGGCCGCGATCTCCCCCGTCTCCCCCCCCGTTCCGCCCTACCCGGCCCCACTCACCGTCCGTCGCGTGGGCGTGCGTTCGTCTCGTTCGCCTCCTCTCCGCCGCAGTCAATCACCTCCCTTCCCGTCCTCTGACAACCAACCCCCCCACCTTAGCTGTCCTCCTCTCTCGAACCCAATCTTAGCCTCCGCTCGACTCCAGCGGGCAACGATGAACGGCTCCTCCCTCTCGACCCTCGCCTCGGCGTCGCACCCCGCCGTGCGTGCGGGGCAGAAGCGCCCCGCCGAAGACGACGACGACGCTCACGACCACGCCGCGCCGCTGTACTCGTGCGGCCCGCCACCGGACTCGCTCGACTTTCCGGCACCCCAGCAGCACCAGCAGTCGTACGAGTCGACGAACCACTCGCGCAGGGCGTCGAGCAACGTCGGGTCGGCATACGGCGACTCGAGCGTCAAGGACGAGGACGGCGATGGCGCTGGAGGAGGGGCGGGAGGCACTGGTGGTGGGGGAGCGTCCAAGCGGTCAAAGACGGGCGCGCCTCCGCTCAAGAGGGGCAGTGCGTGCACGCTGTGCCGTAAGAGAAAACTTGTGCGCTCGCACGCTCCCCCCCCTCCTCCCTCTTCCGGCGAGCGAGCCGCCCGACTGACGGCCTTGCTCTCTCGCGCACAGCGCTGCGATGGCGTTCGGCCAGCGTGTGGGACGTGCTTGCGCCTCAGCCACGAGTGTGTCTACGGTGGTGCGTCTCGTGCTCTGCGGCTTCGTGGTGACTCGCGCGCAACTGACCCGTCTCTTCCGCCCAGATCCAGTGCAGGACCGCATCGCCGAGCGTCACCGCGAGCTCGAAGACCGCATCCGTCCGTTCCTTCTCCCCTCAACTCTCTCCCAATGCTCTGCAACTTATCGGTCCACTCCGCACAGGCTCTCTCGAGGCCGAGCTCGAGACGTACAAGCGCGGTGCCGCGCCCGCCTCTGCCGCGTCGAGCGGGACGCCCTACTCGCCATTCACTCCGGCACAGCCTGCACAGCCTGCGCGCACCGACGACACACCTGCGTACTCTTCGCTCCTCGTCCCACACACACACAGCGGGGACCCCTCGGTCGGCAGTGCCGCCTACCCTGGCCAGGCCCAGCAGCAGCAGCAGCAACAGCACTCTTTCGCCCAGACCCCTGCGACCGAGTATGCCCCGTACCCGACGCAGCAGCTCCCTGTCGAGTCGCCCTATCTGTACCACGCCGAGGGCCACCTGCCAGTACACCAGTCGCCGCACGCGAACGGCCACCAGGCGCTCCCGCCCGGGTACCCGCGGCAGTCGCCTCTCACCGCCGCTGCCGCCAACGGGCCCTCGTCGGTGGCGGCGAGCTACGTGCAGAACCGCGACTCGGAGGCGTTCCCGCTCCCGCCGCGCGCGCACGAGCCGTACCTCGCGCCCTCGCAGCAGACGTCGACCGGCGGCTCGCCGCAGCACCACGTCGTCCCCGCGCCCGCGCCCCACCTGCAGAGCTTCCCGTTCGCGATGAACCCGACGCCGCAGCTCTCGGACCTCATCAACCCGCCATCGGCGACGAGCCTCCAGCCGCAGTACTCGCCCGGGACTGTCCCCTCGCCCGCCGTCGTCCCTCCGGGCTCGGCGGCGCGCGCGTCGGCAGGGTACGGCGACGCGGCGGTCGCTCCCGCATGGGGCACCGAGCTCCCCGCGCTCGAGCTCATGCTCGAGCTCGCCGAGCTCTACTTCTCGACGCTGCACGCGCACCTGCCCTTCCTGCACTGCCGCCGGTTCCTCTACACGCTCCACCACCCGGCGTCGCTCGCGTCGCCGCCGTCGCAGAGCCTCATCTTTGCCGTCCTCGCCACCGCGGCGGCGTACCACGACTCGCCCGCCGTGCGCGCCCAGGGCGCCGCGTGGTACAACCTCGCGCGCGACAAGGTCGACGCGGCCATCAACGCCGGGTCGCACTCGCACCACTCACCGGCGGGTGCGGCGGCCCACGGCGGCGGAGGCCGGACGGCGACCTTCACGGTCGAGATGGTGCAGGCGCTGTGCCTCCTGTCGCTCATCGAGATGGGCGTCAGCGACCACCAGCGCGCGTTCCTCTCGATGGGGCAGGCCGTCCGCATCGCGGCCATGCTCGGCCTGCACCGCATGGACGAAGACCGCGTCGCAGACCGCACGGGCGCCATGCGCGAGAAGCGCCTCCGACCCCCGGCGCTGCACCCGCTCCCGACCGACCCGGTCCTCCTCGAAGAGTGCCGCCGCACCATGTGCACCGTGTACGTGCTCGACCGCTTCGAGAGCGCGACGGTCGGGTGGCCGGCGGCCATCGCAGAGGGCGACGTCCGCGTCTTGCTGCCGTGCGCGGACGAGCTGTTCGAGCAGGGGACGTGCGACGCCGACGGGCGCAACAACCCGCTGTGGTGGCCTGCCGACGAGATGGGGACGAGCACCGAGGCTGGCTGGAGGGGCATCATGGCTGAGGCCGAGGCCGAGAAGGCGGCCGACGCTGCAGGCGTCAGCGACGGCGCGGCCCCACCCAGCGGCGGGGCCGTCGACGAGCCCGAGGCGATCCCGCGCTCCGGCGGCGGCGAAGGGAGCCGGAACGCCAGCCGGCTCCCGCGCGTCGACACGTTCGCGTGGCTGTGCCGCGTCGTGTGGCTCGGGGGCCGCATCCAGTCCGAGACGTACCGCGCGTCGGGTCCGCCGGCGGGAGGGCCCTGGAACAAGCACGTCGACCTCGACCCGCTCGACTCGGCGCACGACTCGCTCGAGATGGACAAGACGATCGAGTACGTGCGCAACGAGTTCATCAACAAGGCGGCGCGCAAGGCGCAGCAGGGCAAGGGCGTCGACGGGCCCATGCTCATGATCCTCCTCTTCCTCAACTGGTGCGTCCCACTCTCTCCCTCTTGCTTCATTGCACTCGTGCGAAGACTCACGTGACGCCCGCTCGCCCTATCCCCCGCAGCATGTTCTGCAACCTGTTCCACCTGCGCGCGTCTTCAGGCCTGTCGCGCTTCCCGTGGGACCCGCACGGCGCCATCTACGTCGGCTCGAGCGAGTACGCCATGAAGCGCTGCTGGGACGCGATTCACTCGATGCACGAGATCCTGTCGCAGCTCGCGGCGTACGAGAACGCGCGGACGAGCTTGCACCGCAGCAGAGCGACGACCTACACTGCCTTTGTGCCTTGTGCGCCGGTCCCTATTCCTGCTTGTCATCACGGTGACTGACTCCAGAGCAAATGACGATTCGCAGACGTCCTCTACGCCATCGCCTTCCCCGCCAAGTTTGCCATCGGTGACTGGACCCTCCTCGGTGCGTCTGCTCCTCCCTCCTTCTCCCGCTCGAACGCCCCCCAGTTGACGTGTAGCCCTCACGACCCGCTCAAAGTCGCCGCGCGTGACCGCTCCGAGTCCGTCATGGCGCACCTCGCTCGGCACGACCTCCCCTCGGGCGACGACGCCTTCCCGCCGTCGTACCTCGACGAGCGCGTCGCGTTCGTCACGATTGCGTGCGACGCCATGGAGCGTATCGGTACCGTGTGGCCCGTCGGCAAGAAGGTGCGCTCCCCGTCTCTCTCTCTCTCTCCCTGCCTTGCCACCGCAGCGGGCTGACTCGCGCCTCGACCTCGCGCTCTCAGTTCGCAGCCATGATCCGCGGCGACTGCCAGCGCCTCGTGCAACGCTCGTACGCGCGCGCGGCCGCCCAGCAGCAGGCCCAGCAGCAGGCTCAACAGCAGGCCCAGCAGCAGCAGCAAGCGGTGAACGTCTCGCCCGTGCAGCGCGCGCCCCGCTCGAGCAACGCGGGCCTGTACGCCGGGTCGAACGGCGTGGGAGGGAGCGGGTCGTCGCCGACGATGCAGCCGGGGGCGGTGTACGCGGCGCCGGCGTCGACGTAGCGCGGCGGGAGGTGACGAGGGAGACCCAGGGGCGCGAGTCCCCCGCTTTTTGCACGACGCTTGATCATCAGGTTTGCATCCGGTCTGGGCTGCTCACGCTCGCGGAGAGTCACAGAGCACAGAAGAGAGTTTGCAACAACAACAACAAGACGGAGAGCGGACAGAGATCTAGTGTGTACTCGAGGCCCCGCATCGACCGCGCTCGTCCCCCGCCGGCCAACTGCATTACCCGCTTCCGTCTTGTCAATCTCGCCACCCAGCACCCCTGTCGCGCCCCGTTCCTGCCCGCCGCGCACCACTCCGCTACACCCCCTCGCGAAAGTGCACCGGCTTGGGCCTGACGACGCGCTCCGCATCCGTGACCACCGCGGGGGGCGCCTCCTCCATCTCCCGCACATTGCGGTCGTGCACCTCTCTCCGGTGCTGTCGGACCGAGTCCTCCGAGCCGAGGGCGATGAGGGCACAGAGCGGGTTCATGACGAGGCCGAGGAGGAAGCCAAAGAGGGCTTTGGTCACTTCGGGGACCCACGTGCCGGCCATGTCGCGGCCGCCCCAGATGGCTGGGGTTGTAGTAGAGGGGTTACTGTCAGCGAGGCTTCGCGCGAGGAGGGGCGGGGATGGGGCAAGCTCCCGAGGGAGAGGGGGGGTTGTGCGGGAAGAGAGCACGAAAGACTCACGCGCGATGATGGCGATGGTTATGGGCCAGTACACGAGGAAGAACAGCGCCGAGAGGACCGAGCCTGCGCCCCGTCATCGTCGCCCCCCAAGTCAGCCAGGCCGTCAGTCGCGCTCTCGGGGCAGAGGCCGAGCAAGCGCACCTTTCCACACGCTCCAGAACAGCCTGACCGCGAGTCCTCGCCACGTCAAGCTCCAGTCAAAGATGTCGTTGACGTGCGACCCGGAGAAGAAGTGCAGGCCCCGGCCGAGGCCGTGCCGCTGGTGGAACGTGCGCCACAGTTTTGAGCGGCGCGACGTGGCGGCTTCCGGATCGGCGCCTTTGACGACGGCGAACTGGGTGTCGGGCTGCGGCGTGCGGGAGACGAGTCAGCGTCGCTGAGGACGCGGTGGGGCGGGTTGCGAGGGGAGGGGGAGGGGCAGATGGGAAGGCGAGTGGGAAGAAGCGGCGCACCCAGGGGTACGGGAAGGCGGCCATGCCGCCGCGCCGCATGTCGACGTGCACCATGCCCGACGCGATGACAAAGGTGAGGATGCCCTGTGGGGGGGTCAAGCGAACGAGCGCGCGCGCGCGTGCGTGCGGGGTTGCGAAGGTCAGTCTCGCATGCCTCGACCTCGTCCTCGCTCGCGTTTCTCGAAGGAGAGCTCGTCGCGGCGACGGACCTGGATGAATACCGTCACGGCGACGTCGCCTGCGAGTGTGTTGTGCTGGATGTCCCACATCGTGATGGTGTCGCCCTCGTCGATGGTGCGGTACATGGCGCACCTGTCGGGGCAAAGGTCAGACGCGTGACGGCACGGGAGAGGGAGCTAAGTAGTCCGCGACGCACGCCACGCCAAAGTTGGCCCCGCCGTCGATGCACGCAGCCCCGATCATCTGCGGCCCGACAATGTAGAGGATCTGGTCGGGTCCAAGTGGGGTCAGCGTGCGCTCCGAGTCGAGCTCCTCTGCGACGCGCGAGGGGCGGCGTACCTGCTTCCAAGTGAGGGGTGCGGGCAGTCCGAGCGGGTTGCGCCAGCTGATGCGCCTCGAGTGGCCCTCGACGCACTCGTGAGCGACGGGGACTCGGTTGAGGATGGGCTCGCTCGGGACCGTCAGGGCCCGGGGACGCATGCGCGGGCGCGTCATGCCGGGCGCTGTTTGAGGCAGCACTCGTCCGGTCGTGTGCGGCTGGCTGGCTGGGATCCAAGAGCAAGGAGACGGAGCAAGGAGAGGGAGAGACGAGTGGAGGCGGCAGGCAGATCGAGGTTCGGCTCAGCTGGCGGCCGAGGACGGAGGGGGCAGCACCATGCTGAGCGTGACTGTGCGAACTACAGAGCGCTCGCACAGCAGAACACAGTGACTACCAGCAGCGCACCAGCTTGCGCGCGAGCAGGCAGCCCGCGTGTGAGAGACCCAGGCAGCCGCTCCTTGACGCCGTCCTCGCTCTCCTCACACGGCATGGACGACGATGTGGGACAATGCTGTGCGTTGCAGTGCATGGGCAAGGTCAGCTGCACCTAGGAGCGATCCAGCCCGCTGCCCGCTGCCGCCGTCTGCAATCCCTCGTCCATCTCGCCCTCCCTGCCCCGTCCCCTCGACGTCCACCGACCACCACCACCACCGTATGCTGACAAGGGAATGTCCCTCCCCCACGCTGAAGCCCCTCCTCGTCTGATCTGGAGGAGAGAGGCACTTGATCCTCGGCGGGAAGAGAGCCCACAGGCCCGTGCAAAGTTGCGCGGGCCGGCGGGGTGGATCTGGCACGAAGCGACCCGGCGTTTAGCGCCCGCACGCCAGGCCTGACCTCTCCCTGGTAGGGAGTAGTGCAGACCAGGTGGACGAGCGAGCAACTCAACGCTTGCCCTGTGGAGTCGCATGATTTGACAAAGAAGAAAGAAAGAGAGGTTGGCCGCCGCGCGCGCGAAGGACAGTCGCTCACTGCTTGCCGCATTTTCCGGTGCTTTATGTTGGAGGTGCCCACGAGAATTATAAGCTTCAGATAGACCTGCCTGAGCGGCACAGAGCTCAGGAACGAGTGCGAGGCGAGGGTGTCTCGGTTGCGAGCTGTGCGGTGTGCGCCTCGCCTCGCCCCCGGCCCTTCTCTACTCTCCGGTTCTCTTCGTCGACAGGTGAGGCCCAGTTCCTGACTCGTACCGTGGCTGCACACCCTCGGCGACCCTCTGCGCACCCAACAAACCCCCGCCCAGCCGCCTTGAACCGACTGCACCAGCACCTCCCACCTTTTCTCGCGCTCGACCCACACCACCCCGAAGTGCGCCCTTTGGACGGCTCGCGAGAGTGTCGGCGGTGCCAGAACCGTGCTACACGGCGGCACTGGGCTGCCAGTCGGCCATGTGACGCGGGAGGAGGGCGCGCTCGAGGGGGTCACTCGCGCTCGACCCGCAAAGTCGCTTGGCTTGTCGCTCTCTCGCAACGACCGCTGACCCTCTCCTCTCCCCCCCCCCCCTCTCTCTTTCCCACCTTTCTGCCCTTTCGTTAGGTCGGCTAGGATGTCTCACAGGAAGTACGAGCACCCCCGGTAAGCCCCCGTCTCGCGTCGCTTGCTCTAGCGACGACTCCCCCGGCTGACCCGTGCTCGCCTCCCTCGCTCCCCCCCAGCTGCGGTTCCCTCGGGTTCCTCCCGCGCAAGCGCGCCGCCCGCCACCGCGGAAAGGCGAAGAGCTTCCCCAAGGTCCGTCTCTTTCCGCGCGGGACGCTGTCGCTGTCGAGTACGCGCGTGAGCTGACCCACCCCTGCTACTCTCCCACCCCGGCCTGCAGGACGACCCGAAGGCGCCGGTCCACCTCACTGCCTTCCTTGGCTACAAGGCTGGCATGACCCACGTCGTCCGTGACCTCGACCGCCCCGGCTCGAGTGCGTCCAATCCGGCGGCGTCGCCACCACTCGCGCGACGGACCCCACGCTGACCCTTGCCCCCCGCGCGCGCGCGTCCGCAGAGATGCACAAGAAGGAGGTCGTCGAGGCTGCCACCATCATCGAGACCCCGCCCATGGTCGCCGTCGGTGTCGTCGGCTACGTCGAGACCCCGCGCGGCCTCCGCTCGCTCACCACCGTGTGGGCCGAGCACCTCTCGGACGAGGTCAAGCGTCGCTTCTACAAGAACTGGTACCGCTCGAAGAAGAAGGCGTTCACCAAGTACGCCAAGAAGCACGCCGAGTCGGGTTCGGCCTCGTCGGTCGCCCGCGAGCTCGAGCGCATCTCCAAGTACTGCTCGGTCGTCCGCGTCCTCGCCCACACCCAGATCCGCAAGACTGGCCTCGCTCAGAAGAAGGCGCACCTCATGGAGATCCAGGTGCGTCTCTCTTGCTCGCGGCTGCTCGCGTTGTGGCCGGCGCTGACCCCGCGACTTCGAACCCGCTGCACAGGTCAACGGTGGCTCCATCGCCGACAAGGTCGAGTTCGCCAAGTCGCACTTTGAGAAGACGTTCGACGTCTCGTCCATCTTCGAGCAGGACGAGAACATCGACATCATCGCCGTCACCCAGGGTCACGGTTTCGAGGGTGTGACGCACCGTTGGGGTACCAAGAAGCTCCCGCGCAAGACCCACAAGGGTCTCCGCAAGGTTGCTTGCATCGGTGCCTGGCACCCGTCCAAGGTCATGTACTCGGTCGCCCGCGCCGGTCAGGACGGTTACCACCACCGCACCGAGCTCAACAAGAAGGTCTACCGCATCGGCAAGGCCGGCGACGAGGCGTCGGCCTCGACCGAGTTCGACATCACCAACAAGGCCATCACCCCGGTCGGCGGCTTTGTCCGCTACGGCGTCGTCAAGAACGACTGGGTCATGATCAAGGTCAGTCCGGCCTCGCTTGGACCTCTCCTCCCTCCCTCCCTTTCGCTGACCTGCCCCCTTTGTCGCCTCCGTGCAGGGCTCGTGCCCCGGTGTCGTCAAGCGTGTCGTGACGCTGCGCAAGTCGCTCATCACGCACACGTCGCGCGCCGCCCTCGAGAAGATCAACCTCAAGTTCATCGACACGTCTTCCAAGTTCGGTCACGGCCGGCACCAGACCATCGAGGAGAAGCACGCGTTCGAGGGCCAGCGCAAGATCAAGGCTTGAGCGGCCGCGGTCTAGGGGGAGCAGGCAGCGCTGTAGCAAGCTCTGCACTCCGTTTATGTGCTTCCCATGTGCTCTCGGCGGCCGAAAGCAGGAAGCGGAGGCCTTGGGTGACATTCAGAAGGTGAGAGAGGAGGAGGTGGACCGCCCCTCTCACTCCTCTTCTGCCTTACCTTCCGCCCTCTTCCCGTGTCACAGGCGCGGAAGAGCACTGCCGTCACTCAACAGGATGCAGACGCCAGACGATTTGTGGACGAGGCGGATGAGCGTCGTCCATTCTGGTCCCCGGCGTGCTGTCTTTCGCCCTCTCCCGAGTCCGCACGGGGCGACAGCACGACTGATATTCACAAGCCCAGTGCCCCGGTACATGTCCTCCCTGCTGCTCCACCTCACTTGACGCCTGCTGCGGGAGGCGCCGACTGCCGGGCCCTTTTGCTCCGCCGCACGCCCCAGTCTTCGGCCCCTTGCGCAGCGAGGACCTCCTCTGCCAGCGCCGGCATCCGAGACTGCGCCCGCTTGGCCTTCGCTGGTCGCCCTGAGGCACGGGCAGAAGTCCCACCCGGCAGTGCGCGCGCGGGCGCCACCGCTGAGCGCGAACCGCCGGGCAAGGCCGCGTCGACGACTTCATCGGCTCTCTCCTCCTCGACGTCCATCAGCCTGTCTTGGACCGCCTCGCCGTTCGAGCCGACAGAGGACTGCGGCTCAACGTGGTCCTCGACGACGCCGGCGAGCGCGAGCGCAGCCTTGTGCGCTCTGACCTCTTCCTCGGCTCGGAGGACGAGCGCGCGAGAGCGGTGCCTGCGCTCGTCCTCGTACGACGTGTCGCCTGAGGGAGCGACCGCGGTGAGCGCGTTAGCTCGACACCGCCGGAAGCTAGGGCCCAAGAGGAAAGGACACGCACCCGACTCGTAGACGTAGCGGAGCGGCGTCCGCCGCGGCCGAGGCGGGTGACACTTGGGTGGCAGCGGGCGGACGATGTCGGCGTCGGACGAGGACCCGCAGCTCTTGGCCACCTCCGATGGCGGGACGGACTGCATGCCCGAGCCGGACGAGATAGAGGAGGAGCGGGGGGTGGAGGACGAGGAGGACGCTGTGCCCGAGCGGCTGGATGCAGTCGTCGTCGACATGGAGAGCGACCGCACCTGAACCGGTAGACGGCTCGCTGGCGGCGGCATCTCGTCGACTTCGACGGGCGCGCCGCCGGTCGTCGACGGCGCGAAGAGGCCAGCCTTGAAGGCGAGCGTGCTCATCGAGCCGACGGCCAGGCCGCGCCCGGCAGCGTCAGCCTCGCGGACGCACGACTCTAGGAGCGGGACGAGGCCGAGGGGGAGACGCTCAGGGTGGGCGAGGATGCGGATGAGGTTTTGCGCGAGGGGCGAGAGACGCGAAGAGTCGTGAGGGCCAGGCGACGACGGTACCGGGTCGTCCTCGGAAGTGGACGCTTGGACGAGGTGCCGCGACGAGAGGCCCGTGCCGTGACTGACGCTGCGAGTGAGACCGGCCGGGCGGGCAGGCGTGACGAAGGGACTGAGAGCGAGGTGCGACGTCGCCTTCTCGGCCACCTCAACGCTTTCTCCCTGCGTTGCAAGCCGAGTCAGCGACTTGTCAGCGCAGCGTCGAATGCACAGTCGAGGAGCAGAGACGCACATGCGGCCTGTGGCTCTTCGCCTCGCGCCCCTCTTCTTCGACCCGCTCGTCGAACAGTGAGACCCTCGCCGCCTCCTGGCGTTTCTCGCGACGAGGGACGGCCTCCTCGATTCTCGGAGACGGCGAGAATGCAGACGTGAACTGTCGGAGCAGGGTCGTGTCGTCGTCGACTTGCGCAGACGGTCGTTCCGCCTTGTCCGGGTCGATGCGCGAGCATTCGGGCGGCGTGTCGAGCTCGTCGACGCTGCCCTCGGCGTCTTCGCCGGTGCCGCTGCTGTGGAGCATGGTACCGGGCAGGGGCGACGGCGTCCGCTCGACGTAAGACCAATCGTGCGCCGTACGAGACGTCGCCTCCGCCCAGTGCTCGTCGCCACCCTCGCACCCACCCGTCCTCGACCTGCCCAGCCCACCGTAATGAGACGTCCCAGCGCCTGGGCTGTTCGAGGTCCCGCGCTGGCGCGTGCCGCCCCCACCGAGGCCGCCGAAGAGCCTCGCACGGCCGTCCGCGCGGACTTGCAAGCTCACGCCATCATCGTGGGCCTTACGGGCCACGGGTGCCTCGAACGGGCCGACTGACGAAGAGCTCAGACTGCGGCAGGGCTTGGACGCAATCGGGGCGGCAGAGGTCGAGTCGGGAGAGGTGGTGTTCGAGCGGTCGTGCAGCGGCGAGGTCGCACCGGCCGTCGCCATCACAACACGAGCGCAGCGTCAGGCACACGAGGGCGAGAAAGGGAGAAAGGAAAAGGCAGGAAGAAAGGGCCGCGAGAAGGCGTCCGCCCAAGACGGACAGGAGGCGGAATCGGCGCATGCTCCGTCTGGAGCTCCTCCTCAGGGGACGGACGAAGGCGTGTGCGGACCGATTGCCCGATGTCATCTCGAGATGCGCATGTAGCGACCCTACTACGAACAGCACGCGCTGCGGACCTTCTGTCCAAACGAGCGCGCGTCCTGCTCGTTGACCCGGATCACGTCCTCTGACTTGGTCCCGCTCCCGAGGGCGCGCCTGCGACGGTAGGGCGTGCCGGCGTGCTCGTCCTCGTCAGTGAGCCCCTCGTACGCACGCGCGGCGAGTACTCGTCGGGCGATGTAGGAGAAGCTGCGTGCGAGCGAGAGGAAGGAAGCGACGTGTGGTGAGCGGGCTGCAAGAGGAGGGTTGGGGTGACGCTGGAGACGCACACTTCGTCGACGCCCTCACCCGTCTTTGCACTCGTCCGCTGGAAGTGCTTGATGCCCTCGTCGGCGAACCTCTCCGCCTCGCTCCGCTCCTCCTCGGGCTCCTCCTCGCTCTCCCCCTCGTCGTCCTCTCCGTCCTTGACCGCACTCTCCCCCACGTCGACCGCGCCACCGCCCTCCCCATCCTCCAACACGTGCCCTTCCTTCCCGAACGGCCCTCCGAGCCACACCGCTGGGGGCGCGCCGGCCGTCCCAAAGTGCGCCGGCGCTGTCGGCGGCGACGTCGCGACGAGCAGGTCCGCGATGGGCTCGTCCAGCTCGAACGTCGGCGTCGCCGTCGCACTCGTAGTAGCCGTCGACGCCCCTGCAGAGCTCGTCCCTGCAGTCGACGACGGAGCGGGCTCGGGTGCTCGACCGGGCGCTGGAGCCGCAGGCTGCCCGACGGGCCGCTTGGCCCTGCGAATCTTGCGCGGCGCGCCACTGCGCTCCTGCGGCGCATGGAGCACCTCGACACTCACCGTCGGGGCCTTGCCCTTCCTCCTCTCGCGCGCACGCCGCGCCGCCTCGGCGGCCTGGCGCCCACTCCGCCGGGGCAGCAGCTCCTCGAGCGTTCGCTCGACCGCCGCGCTGAGCTCTGACGCACGCGCAGGGTCCGCCTCGTCTGCCTTGGCGCCGACACAGACCCAGCAGAAGCGGCGCAGCTGCTCCTCTTCCTCGTCGTCCTCCTCGGCGGCGTCGTCCTGCCCGCCCGTGGCGCCCGTCCCGACGGGGCACTTGTCGTGAAAATCGGCGAACCATGACTTGATGGACGCGGTGACCGTGGACGGCGGCGAAGGGTCCGCGAGTGAGTAGACGAGAACGCAGGCGTCCGATGCGCGGTAGAATGCTGGCGCGAGCGAGCGGAAGCGCTCTTGGCCTGCAAGCACACGGTCGCGTTCTCCTCTCGTCAGCAGGCACTCGTGAAAGCTGCGCACCCCAGCGGGAAAGTACCGGCGCACCTGCCGTGTCCCACGCGTTGATGCACACCTCCTCCTCGTCCGAGTCGTCGCCCTCGACCCTCACGACCTTTTGCCGAAAGTCGCACCCGATCGTGGCCCTGTAGGCCTCGCTGAAGGTCCCTGCGACGAAGCGGTTGCGCAAGGCCGTCTTGCCCGTCGAGGCTGCGCCGATGAGGACGGCCTTGAGCGGGACAGGGGGCGGGCGAGGAGCGACGGGTGGGGGAGGCGCGTCGAGCGGGGTCTGGTGCGACATGGCGACCTGCTTGGATCAAGCGGTGCTGGTGATCGAATGTACGGCGCAATGCGCGTGTCGGTCAAGTGTCAGAGGCGCGACGCAAGAGGGTCTTGAAGTGGGGAGGCGGAGGGGGCGATGAGACTGAAGCGCAAGGCGCAGCGGGGGGCCAGCTGGGTGGAGGCCTCGGGCAGCTGGCTGTGCAAGGTATACCAGCGTGCAAAAGAGCGCAAGAGGGCCGGACTGGTGCGAGCGAGAGACAGAGGCGCGCCGGCCGCCTCCTTGCCGATTGAATGAATGACGACAAGCCACTTGGGCCCGCTCGCAAGCCTGGGCCTCGTGCGCGGCTCAAGTGGTTCCCATAGGCTGGTCCAAGCAGTCGGCGCATCCCCGGGCTCGACCGTTCGCAGATTGGCACGGTGACGCTGGGTCAAGCGGATCCCGCGCCCTCGCCTCTTCTCCTTCCCCACTCCGCTGCTTCGGCTCGTCCTGCTTCTGTAGCTGCTCAGATCCGTTCAAGCAGCTTCACGATGCTCGCCGTGCCGCACACGACCTCTCCCCCGCCGTCGGAGGGTTCGCCCGAAGCGTCATCTCCTCCCTGTCCACCCGCGACAAAGGCGCCCTCTGCGTCGCTCGGAACGCTGCCGTACGAGCTCAAGGAGGACATCGTCGAGCATTTGATGCGCTCGATCGAGCGCGACAACCCTCACGAGGCCGACCAACACGCCGTCGGCTTCTTTGCGGCGCGCGACGAGGAGGGCAACTCGGTGCGCCTCCTCCACGCCGCTCGTCGAGGTAGAACATTACAGAGAATGACCCCTCTCCGTATGTCAGACCACGTACGCGGAGTGGGAGCAGAACGCGCAGCTCCGCGCCCTGTCGGTCCTCGACCGCGAGTTCAGCTCAATCTGCCTCGCCCGCATCTACAAGGTGCGTCTTCCTGACTGAGCTCGAGTCTGATGCCGAGGAGGCCATAACGGCCTCCTCACAGACGGTCAACGTGCACTGGCGCGATGCGGCTTCGCTCCAAGCTTTTGTCGATGACATTGCGCCCCGCCAGGCTCAGAACGTGCGCTGCCTCCGCCTCAATCCAGGCAGGCCGCGGCCTCCCATCCAAAATGTCCCAAATGCCATGCGTCGCCGCGCCGAGGCCGCCGCGTTGCGCACCCTCGAGGCGGACCGCTCTGGCCTTGTCGACAAGGTCTTGCGCTGCTGCAGCGCAACGACGGAGCTTCGCATCGTGGCGCACCTTGGGGGTGCGGGTCACGACTCTGACGAGTACCGCCGTGAGATGATGGCGCTGCGCGCCATCGCCGACACGACCAGGAACCTCGGCTCTGTGCTCGAGATCCTCATGATCGAGTTCGGGGACCGCAGGGCGTCGGGCATGTGCTTCATCCCGTCGTCAGACACCCTCACGTCCCTCAGCCTCCTCTACCCGGATACGTCGACTCGCAACGACTTCGCTGCTGTCTCGCATGGCCTGCGCTCCCTCCCGCACCTCAAGCATCTCCGCCTGGCCACGGCAGGCCTTCTCGACGACGACTTCCTCCGTCAGACGTTCGTCCTGCCTCTCGAATCGCTCGAACTCAGTGACACAAAGTCCAAGGCGAGCTTTGTCTTGCTGCACGCATTCGTCGACTCCTTCGCCGACACCCTCACCATGCTCAACCTCGACCTGGGCTGCGCGGCGAGACAGACGGAAACCATCTGGCCGGTCCCCGCCGGCCTCGACTTCCACCTCCCACACCTCGCCTTCCTCGCCCTCTCGACCCACTTCGACTCGTCGGTCTTCCTCCGCTTCCCTCCGCCGCCCGCCCTCGCCCTGCTCCACGTCGGCCGCATCGCACAGGACGGCCACGCGCTCGACCGCCTCGTCGAGCTCGTCGGCACGCGGCCCCTCGCGCACCTGCACCTCGACGAGGAGGCACAGGAGGAGGGGCTCCGTCGCCACTTTGAGGAAGACTGGGTACAGAGCGGCTTGAGGGTCGACGAGGTGGACACGCTCGCTGCGGCGTGCGCCGAGCGCGACGTCGCCTTCTCGGGAGAGGTCCCGCGGTATGTGGCCCCTGTGGGGCGCATGTACAGCTACGGGAGTGGCGCCAATTCGCCGTACTAGGTGAGGCGGCTGGGCGGGCAGACGAGGCTGGACGGCTTGCACGACGACGCGGACGCTTGCTGGGACGGCAGACGCTTGTAGGTGGCTTGCGATCGCGCGCTCTCGCTTGATCCTCGACCACGCGGCTCAGTAACTCGGGCCCGGAGACGCTCCAGCCCTGCGAGGAGTCTGCACAGGCCCGGGCTCGCAAATGATGGAAGCCTCGGCACGCATGCACTGCGCTGCGCATGCACTGCGATGCGCATCTGCTTAGACTCGACGAGCTGCACGGCGATGTAAAATGGGAGCCTCATTCGCGAGCTGAGCTGAGCGAGAGAGCTCCTCCCCGCCGCTCACGCTCGCGCATCTCGCCGGGTCCTCTCCCTCTCTCGCTCTCCCCCTCTCCCCTCACCCTGAAACCCTCCGCACGCCCCTGAGACAAACGGCAACACGTTAACCCACCCTCGCTCACAGCTCAATCAGCTCCCCCGTCCTCGCCTCCTCCCTCCCCTCCTCCTCCTCCTCCTCCTCCTCCGCCTCCTCGCGCCCCTCCAGCCCCGGCGGCCCGCGCGGCACACTCGGGAACAAGGCGCCCTGCGCCCCGGTCGGGACGCTCGGGAACTGGGACGGCTTGTAGAACCCTGCCGGCTGCTGCCGCTCCTGGTGTTGGTGCTGGTGCTGGTGCTGGTGCTGGTGCTGGTGCTGGGGCGGGACCGGCTGCTGCTGCTGCGGGGGCGGGGGAGGAGCGTGCAGTGCTTCGGCGTGCTGCGGCGGCGGGACAGGCGCAGGCGGGACGGCATAGGCGGGCAGGGGCTGCCCGACGAGCGCGGCCGGCGGCGCGTACTGGTACCGCCGCGGGTCGTGCCCGTGCTCCTGCGCGGGAGAGGGGGACGGGGCGGCGGGCTGCGCGAGGTAGGAGGGGGCGCGCGAGGAGGAGAGGTGCGTCGGGCGGTAGCCTTTGGTGGTGCGGGAGGACGGGCGGAGCGGGGAGCGGCTGGAGGGTCAGTCTCGCGATGGAGGGAAAGCGCACCGAGATCGGAAAGGAACCAAGCGACGCACTGGCCCTCTCCGTCAACCCAGCCCCGTAAAGCCTCGCCGCCTCACTCAACTTCCACTCCATCTCCCTCAGGATCTCCCCCCTCCGCCTCGCGTCCTCCTCACTCCTCGCGAGCCGCGCCTCGGCCGCGCGCGCCTCGTCGTACAGCCTGCGCTCGCGCGCGCCGGCGTACGACGGTGGCGGTGCGCCAGAGGGGGAGGCGTACGCCGCGATGAAGGCGTGGAGGGTCGACGACTCGGAGGGGGTCAGGTCGTACGAGGGGAGCGACATGGCTGGCTTGGCGGTGGCGGTGGCGGTGGCGGTGGCGGTGGACGCCGGGAACGGAGCGTACGCGCCGTTGGACGACGAGGGAGGGAACAGCTGCGAGTAGGTGAGCCCCGCGCCGCCGAGCGTGCTCGCCGTCTCGGAGCGCGCGAACGCCGGCGCCGTCGCGGGCGGCTGCAGGTCCCTCAGACTCGCGGCGATCGCAGCCGCCAAGTCAGGGTCGTCGTCCTCTGCCGCGCCCGCACCCGCACCCATCTTGTTCTTCGCGTCGGACGACGCCGCCTCGACCTGGGACGCGTACGAGGGGTTGTACCCCGCCGACGACGACGACGTGTGCGCGTGCGCGTGCGCGTGCACATGCGGCGGGGGTTGCTCCCGCGGGAGCGAGTCGGGCTCGATGTCGGCGAGGCTCGCCTCGATCGCGCGCCGCAGGTCGTCGTCCTCGCGCTCCTTGGCGCTCCTCGCCCCCCCGCCGCCACTGCCACTGCCACTGCCGGACGTCTTGCTGCGCTCGACGCCCGCGGGACGGGCGGCCGCGGCGCCGCCGAACGACTGGCTGCGCGCGAGGCTGCCGCCCTTGTTGCTGTTGGCAGCAGCAGCGGCAGCCGCGGCAGCCGCGGCGCCGACGGAGGCGCCCTTGCCCTCGCGGATCTTCTTGGCGCAGCCGTCGCACACGCGGACGGGCTCGAGGATGCCATAGTGCGGGAGGGGTGCGGTGCCCGAGGAGCACTGGGCGTCAAACACCTGGCCGCAGTTGCGGCAGTGGTGCTTGCGGTTGAAGGTCGAGAACTCTGTGCGGCAGCGCGTGCAGTAGGGCGCGTCGGTCCAGTCGGGCGCCGAGAGCGAGTCGACCATGGCGGCCGTGGCGGTCGGGTCTCGGGGCGGGAAGGCGACGCCTTCGTGGGCGAGGCGGTCGTAGACGCGGACGAGCTCGGAGTCACGGAGCGAGTCCTTGGCCTTGAAGGCCGTGGCCCAGTCCTGGAGGCGGGCGAGGACGCGCTCCTTGACGTCGCGGTGGACGCCGCCGCCGGCTTTGACGCCGCGGGCGAGGAGTTCGAGCTCTGCGGCGGCGCCGTGCTCTGCGGCGCCCTTTGAGAAGGCGACGAGAAACGGGGTGCCGCCGTTCTTGATGCACAGGTCGGCGAGTTCGAGTGCGAGGAGCTGGACGTTTGGGTTCTGGTGCTGGAGGCGCGAGACGAGTGACTGGGTGGCGTGGTGTGCGGGGACCTGGGCGGATCGGAGGAGGTCTGCGAGGTGGAGTGCCGTGGCGAGGTCGACGTGCGAGTTGGCGGGGAGGAGGTCCGACGTCGACTTGTCTGCATGCGAGGGGGTGGTGCGGGTGGTGAGTAGGCTGTGGTGTGTCGAGGATATCCAGGGCTGCACGCCCGGTGGAGGACGACGGGGCGGGAGGAGGGCGATGGCTCGGCTTTGGGTGACGCGGAGGTGGGGGGCAGAGGGGAGGCCAGAGAGAGGAGAGACGAGACGAGGGGACTGACCGATGAGTTGATCCCACTCTTGTTGCTGTGCACTGGCACCCCACAGGAATGCCATCCTGTCGGCTGATTCGAGAGAGACTTGAGTGGGGTCAAGGAGGACGAGGAGGACGCCCGATGTCAACCTCGAGGTAAACGCACCAGTCCGCACAGCACAGCATCTGCTACGGGGACGTGCAGACAGCTCGTAACCCACTCAGCCCCGCGTGCTCGAGCCGCCCTCGTCTCTCGCCGCCCGCCCTCTCGACCTCGTCTTCGTCGCCCCCACCTCTCACCGCCCCGCTCGGCTGGCCCGCCCTCGCTCGAGCATGGCATCCTGGGTCGCCCTGATCGCCGCGCTGCTCTCGATCGCAGTCACGCTGCCCTTCGCCCTGCTCCAGGGAGTCCTCACCGCCGTCGGGCTGCCCCTGCCGCGACCCGTCGTCCAACGTGCGCCGTGAGCTCTCTGCTCGAGTCACCAGCTCTTGACTGAGGTAGCGAGGCTCGACATTGACTGACCAGAGAGCATCTCTCTGACCAACTCTTGGCCCTCGCGCAGTCTTGCAAGTGCCACTCTCGCGCCTCGCTGCCCTCGTCGCCCTCGCCGGCGTGGCCGTGCAGACGGGCGTCCTCCTCGAGCAGTACAGCGCAGGCCACGTCGGCTCGTGGCTCAACAGGTGCCACTCTCCCACGCCTGTGTCCTGACCCCACTCCTGCACTGACCGGGGGAAACCGCACTCTGCAGCCTCGCCTCACGGTCCTCGTCCTCGACCTCGAACGCTGCCCCCGCCCAGGCCGCCCACCTCACCTCGCTCGCCCTCGAGTCGTACCCTCGCACCCTCTCGCTCGTCCTCGATGACGCCCTCGCCCTCCCTGTACCCGCCCCGGGATCGGGCATCACGTTCTCGCCGGACGACGTCGCACAGTGGGAGCGCGACAGCGCCGCCTTCCGCGTCGAGTGGGCTCGGCTCGCCGACGAAGTCGCGCGGTCGTGGATCGACCTCCTCGACTGGGCGCCTTCCTCGTCCACTCCTCCTTCCGCCGACGTCGCCGCCGACGCCGAGCCCGCCGCACCCTCCCCGCCGAGCCCAGCAGATCGCCACCTCTCGCTCTCCCTCATCGCCTCCGAGCTCGCCCTCGTCCAGGCGCGCAACCCCACACGCGCCATCTACGCCTCGCGCGCGTACTCGCCCGCCGACTCTGCGCGCGACGACGCGCGGCAGGCCTCGCGCGCTCGTCGCGCGGCCACGAAGCGCGACGCCGAGTTTGAGCAGTGGCTCGAGGGCATCTTTGCTGGCGCCGAGGCGGCGCGTGCGGGGGCTGCTGCTGCGGCGGCGGAGGGTCAGGGCGACGAGGGAGGCGGCGCGGCCGATGGTGCCGGGGCGATGCGGAGGGAGATGCTCGACGTGCCGGTTGGCGAAGGGCCCGGCTCGGCGACTTGGCGCAGCGTGCTGCGCACGAACTGGGAGGCCATGTATGTGGCCGACAAGGGTGGGGTCATGGGCGAGGTGGCGCAGCACCTCGCCGGACTGGTGCGCGACAACGACGACGACGAGGAGGACGACGACGGCGAGGCGGCGGGCGCGCAGGCCGGGGGCGAGTGGATGCCGAGCCCGCTCCCACTCATGGCGCACCGCCTCGTGCGCGACCAGCTCTTGGCGACGCTCGACGCCGTCGTGCGCCGCGCCGGCTGGGACCTCTTCCCCTCGCCCTCGGCCCAGCACGACGCGGCCGTCCTCCCCCCAGGCCTCGACGCCCTCCCCTTGGACCGCCTCACCCTCGCCCAACGCGCCCTCACCATCGACCGCGCCGCGCGCACCTGGGCCCAACGCGCCGTCGACGCCCTAAACCTCGTCCGCCGCCGCCGCCGCACGCCCCCCCCTCAGGACCCTCCGACCCTCCCGTCCGCGTCGCGCTCGGCGCTCCTCCGCGCGTCGCCCCTCGCGCGGTTCCTCCGCAGCGCCAACGCCCTCTTCGCCCTGCCGCGGGAGCGCACCCGCCTCGGCGTGCGGGACCACGTCGTCGCGCAGGCGGTCTTTGCGCTCGAGGTCCCCGCCGTCGAGCTCCCGCGGTGGGAACGGCGCGCGGGCGAGGGCTCCTCCTCGAGGAGGAGGAGGAGGGGAGGGTGCAGCGCGGTTGCGCTCGAGGTCGAGAGGCGCAGGCGCCCCGAGGTGTTGTGGGAGGGCGTGAGGAGCGCGGTCGAGGGGTGGGCGCGGGGCGAGGCGGCGCTGGGTGAGGGGGGGCTCGCGCCGCCGGGTGCGCAGGTAAACGGCAGAGACGAGCTGTAGATGCTGCGCTGTCTAGAGCCTGTGCGGGTGACGCACGAGCGAGGGCGAGCCCCCGGAGAAGGGCGCACGCACACTGTGAGCGAAGCGCTCAGGCCTGCCGACAGCGCCAGGACGAGCCCGTCGCTCGTTTGCCTTGTGCACTGCAGATTCTCGTCATCAGTACCCAGCGTTTGCAAGCGGGCTGTCGAGAGAGCGGACGACGAGCTCTCGCGGGGGGGCGATGTCAACTTGGACGCCGCGAGCGGTTCCCGCTTCCTTCTCCTCCCTGACCCAGCTCGACCCAGTGAACCTGCGTGCACGCCATGGCCCCTCGTCGGCGCAACACCAACGACCAGGGACAGGGCAGCAGCAACGACTCGGCGCCCGTCACGGGTCCGCGCTCGGCGCTCACCTCGTTCCTCCGAGTCAGTCCACCTCGCTCCTCGCTGACGAGCCCTGCAGACTGACCGAGACTCACGCGCAACTCTCCACAGGAGCAAGGCATCACGGGCAACAACGCCCGCCTCAACTACGCCCCGCGCAGGAGTCACCCTCCAGCCGCCACCGCTCCCTCCGCCGCCGCCTCCACTGCCGACGACGACGACGAAGGGAACTCGGCCCAGGCGAGCACCACCGACTCGACCTCTGTCACCCTCACACAGGCTGCGGGCGACAATCAAGCCTCGAGCTCCACCTCGTCCTCCGTCACCGCCTCGGTCGCCCCCTCGACCGACGCAAACGCCCAAGCCGGGCCCTCGACCTCGTCCTCCTCATCCAAGAAGCGCAAGTCCGGCGCCGACTCGTCCTCATCGTCGAAAACTGCTGCAGCAAAGAAGAAGAAGAAGAAGCCCGACGACGTCGACGCCGACGACTTCAACCTCGCGGGCGTGCCCCACTCGGCGCCCAAGAAGGGCCGGTACGAGAACCGCCTGCCGGGCAGCATTGCCGTCTGCGCAGAGTGCGGCAAAAAGTTCACCGTCTCAAAGGTGCACTCTCTCTCTCTCTCTGTGTGTGTTCTTCCCTTCCCGAGCCGCCGCCCTGACGCGGCGCGATTCCACCCCGCGCAGTACACGGCGAGCAACCCGCGCGGCTCGGGCGTGCTCTGCGCGCCGTGCACGAGCGAGTCGATCGAGGACCGCGCGACGTTCCCCTCTGCGGCCAAGGGCGCTGCGGCCGCCGCCAAGAAGCCCGCGAAGAAGAAGGCGCAGCGCGCAGAGCTCGAGACGCTGTACACGCCCGTCCCGACGTTGCAGCAGACGTGCCTCGCCGTGCGTCCTGCTTCTCACCTCTCTCTTCCCCTGGTCCTCTCACTCCCTCTCCTCCCGCGCATTCTCTTCCTCCCGCTTTCCGCCCTCTCAACCCTTCCTGACCCCGCCCCCGCTCACCCTCAACCCGCAGGTCGTCGGCCAGTACGCGACCGACATCGAAGCCCTCGGCGACATCGGCCTCAAGAACCTAGACCGCGTGGCCAAAGTCCTGTGCAAGAACCGTGCCCTGACGGGGGACAACCTGCGCCTGTTCCTCGAGGTCGGGCACCGCGAGCTGCGCTTGTACGACTGCACGAGTGCGTTCCTCTCGCCCTTCCTTTCCCTTGGTTTCGTCGATCCTGCTGTGTGGAAGAGCTGCAAGCTGACGGGAGAGAGGGGCGGGACACAGACGTCAAGGACCAGGACCTCGCCCTCGTGTCGACCTTCTGCCCGCACCTCGAGCGCCTCTCGCTGAGCCTGTGCGGCAGGCTCGACGACGACGTCATCGAGGCCTGGATGAAGAGCTTCAGAGAACTGAGGCACTTGTCGCTGTATGGTGAGTCTCTTGCTGCACGATTTGCTCGGTGCCGTCGTTGACGGTCGGTGACCCTGGGAGGCCCCCTCGCTGATCGCACCCCGCGTCTCGCAGCGCCGTACCTCGTCACGGCCAAGAAGTGGATCGAGTTCCTCTCCCAGTGCGGGACCGACCGCCTACAGTTCGAGACGTTCGAGCTGCGCATGTCGTCTCGTGCGTCTTCCCTCCTCTCCCCCTCTCCCTCTCCCTTTCCTACCTCGTGCGCGGAACAAGGTTACTAATGCACCTGTTCCGCGAACACAGGCTTCGACGACGCGGCCCTCGCCGCCCTCGTGTCGCACAACCCCTCCCTCACGACCCTCCAGCTCGCCGAGCTCGGGCGCCTCACGTCCCCCTCCCTCTCGGCGCTCCACCCCCTCACGCACCTCTCGTCGCTCGACCTCTCGCGCCTCGGGACCCCGCAGGGGCAGGTCCTCCTCGACGAGGACGTCGTCGCGCTGCTCGAGCGCGTCGGGCCCGGGTTGGCCGAGCTGACGCTCGATGGGAACGAGATGCTGACCGAGGGGGTGCTCGTTGACGGGGTCAAGAAGTACTGCGGCGGGCTGAGGAAGCTCAGCTTGGCGGACTGCGTCGAGGTGCACACCGAGGGGGTCGAGGCGCTCTTTGGCGCCGGGCCGGCGGTGTCTGCGCAGGGGGAGAAGGTCGAGGAAGCGGGCGCGGGTGCGGGGGAGAGGGCTGAGGGCGAGGTTGAGGGCGAGGTTTCCGCCGTCGAGAACAAGACAGATGCCGCCGCCGCCGGCCCGACCGAGCCCTGGTCCTCGCCCGGCCTCCACACCCTCAACCTCCACCGCCTCGGCTCCCTCTCCCCCCTCGCCCTCTCGTCAATCCTCTCCCACTCGGGCCGCACCCTGCGCAACCTCTCGCTCCACAGCTGCGACGAGCTCGACGCGCCGCTCCTCACCGAGGCGCTCCCCGCTCAGGCGCCCGGCCTCGAGGTCCTCGACTTGAGCTTCGTCAGGGCGACGGACAACTTCGTCGTGCAGGCGTTGCTCGACGGGTGCGAGAGGCTCAGGGTCTTGTTCCTCCACGGGAACAACCGCGTCACGGCCGAGGTGCCCCGCAAGGTGCGTCGCGCTTTGCTTCCTTCTCTGCTTTGCCCCGCCGATGGGGAACGGGCGCTGACGATGCATGGTGCCGTTGCGACACAGGCTGGCGTCCAGCTCCGCGGACTCGAGAACGCCGTCCACAGCGAGATCCCGCCCGACATGCCGTGGTAACGGCCTCCCCTCGCAGCCCGCCTCTCTCCTCCTGTCCCGCCCTCTCTCGCCTCGCTTCGTTCCCCCTCCCTTGTGCGCTGCGTTCCCTGCCTGCCTTTGCGCCCCGTCCCTTCTCAGGGCCCGCCTCGACGGCCGGGCCACTCTGTAGCGTTCCTCTCTCTCTCCTTCCCTTCCCAGCCCCCTCGGCTTGCGATCGTCTTCCGGTTCGTGCCATCTCCTCCGGCGTGAGCCGTGGCGGGGAAGCTGCGTCGTGGCCTCTCGATTTCACTCGCTCGACTCGACTCGCTCGGACCGCCTGACGACCCTCTCGGGCGGGCTGCAGAGGGCAAAAGCGGGCGGTACGTCAACAAGGGTCGGCACAGAGAGCACGGCGACTAGCAAGCTACAAGCGGACAAGCGGTGGGGACGACAGCGGGCCAGAGCGAGTGGATAGAGAGAGGGAGAGGAAAGAAGGAAGACGAGCAAGGAGGGTGTGAGGGGGCTCAAGCGGACCGACAACAACAGTGGCAAGTGGGTACCGGGATCAGGCAGGGCGGGGGTACAAGCGGGAGTGGCAAAGCGGGGAGGGTACAAGCTGGACGAGGGAGCGTAGTGTCGAGGCAGAGAGAGGACGAGAGCGAGGCAGGGAAGCGCAAGGCTGGAGAAAGGCAGGAGGGAGAGCAGGGCAGAGCGCCTCAGTAAGACGCCGTGTTGAGCCCCTGGAACGCCTGCGCGAGCTTGAAGACAGGCTTCTGAGCGGGGAAGAGCCCCACGGTCGACGCGTTGAGGGCCGAGCGCGCCTTGCGCACCGGGTCGTCGCACACTGTAGGCGGCGGCTCTCGCGTCAGCGCCGGCCTTGCCTGAGAGGGAGGGCACAGGAAGAGAGAGAGAGAACGGGGGGCGCACCGGGGAACGGCTCGGGCTCGCCCTGGCGCGGTCCGCTCGTGACGAAGAGCTTGGGCCGGCGGCTCTCAGCCTGGTCGAGGACGGACGAGTTGCGGAAGTGGTTGACGAGTGAGGCCTTGCCCTTTGGGCGGAACCGATCAGGTCAGTCTCGAAGCTTGCGTCGCATGAGGCGAGCAAGAGAGGGAAGGGGACAACGCACCTGGATGTTGGCGTAGCTGAGGACGCACAGCTTGTCCGAGCCACACAGGTTCCAGCGCGTGCCGAGGCGCGCCTTGGCGAACGCGAGGAGCGCGTCCGTCGACGTGAAGTTGCAAAAGCCGTCTGTGCGTGCGCTCGGGAGACCGTCAGCACGAGTCTGCATGGCCGAGAAGGACGACGAGGAGGGACGCACAGCCGACGTTGTTGCCCGTCGAGTAGTCGCAGCGGATGTAGATAAAGTCGTACGCGCGACCGACGACCTGCATGTGCAGCGAGCAGAGGTGAGCACGAGGAGAGAAGGAAGGCGGCAGCGAGGGACACACCTCCTCAATGAAGGCCATGACCTCGTAGTCCTTGAGCTTGTTCGGAATGTTCTACGCGCGTGGAAGGACACCAAGGTGAGTCACCCCGCGAGGGAGAGTCGAGTGAGAGACGCGCACGCACCTTGATCATGACCGTCGTGCGCACGTCGAGGCCTGCGGTTGCGAGCGCCGCGTCAGCTCCGCAGCCACACTCGCGCCGCAGAGAGAAAGCCATGCCACGCACCGCGCTCGATGCGCTCAAAGTTGAGCACGTTGCCCGCCGGGATGCGGTCGTCGCGCACGATGCCGTACTCCTGCCCGACGTGCGAGCGGTGCTTGGCGGGCCAGGGCGACGCTGACGACGCGTTGGCGGGGGTCGGAGCGGGGGCGAGAGCGGCGGCACGGGCCTGCTCAAAGACGGGGGTGCTGATGGCGGGCTGAGCGGGGACGACAAAGGTCGGCTGCTGCTGCGGGGCGGGGGCAAAGTGCAGGGGCCCCGCGGGCGCGACGGGCGGGAGCGAGCTCGTCCAGCGCGGTGCAGACGAAGCAGGCGGCTGTGGGAAGACGCTCTGCGCAAAGTTGGACGTCGGGAGCGGCGGCGGCTGCGGTGGCGAGAGGAAGCTCGTCTCGAACGACGTCGTCGAGCGGGGCGTCGCGGCCGGCGTGGGCGGGAAGAACGGGTCGAGCGGCGTCAGGGTGCTCTTGGACGTCGACGCGGCGCTGCTCTTGGTCCACGAGGGCGGCTCGGTGCTCTGTCAGGGGCAGGCGCACGAGTCAGTGCGTAGTCACGCCAGCTGAGCGCGAAAAGAACAAGACGCACCGCGACGCCCGGCTCAAAGCTGCATTCGAACCTCGCCCCCGCCTGCTCGCGTCCGTCGAGGACCTTGTGCGCCTGCTCAGCCGCGCGGTCGTCCCAGTACTCGACGACGTGCAGGTGCGCCTCGACGACCTTGAGGGCGCGGATCTCGCCAAACTCGGCCAGGAGCGACACGGGCGTGAACGACTGCGACGAGGGCGGCCCGCGCAGCGTGAAGACGAGGACGGCCTCGGAGGGGGAGAGGAGCGTCGAGGCTTGTTGTGGGCCGGCGAGCTGAGCGGGGAAAGGTCAGTCGCCGGGAGCTTGGGAAGGTCAAACGCGAGGCAGGACAGGACGCACCTGCTCGAACGCTTCGCGCGTGATGCACCTCGCCTGGAGAGCGAGCATTCCCGTCTCGTTGAGCTGGACGAGGCGCGACCCGGCGAGGGCGTGGCGCACGTCGTGGAAGAGGAGGACGACCTCGCCGTGGTCGCGGAGGCGTGCCGTGAAGCAGCCGCGCATGCTCAGGCCGGCGCAGCGGGGCTGTCGGTATGGTCAGGAGTCAGCGCGAGTGCAGCTACGGCGATGAGTGAGTGCAAGCCACGCAAGGGATCAGAGGGACGCACGAGGAGCAGCTCGCGCAAGTCCGCCTCTGTGAGATCCTTCCTCAGCCCTTCGACGAGTACGTAGCGTGTCGCAACAGCGGAGGAGCTCGAGGGCTGCTTGGGCGGTGAGTCGACGAGGGAGCAGGCGGCGAGGCGGCCGACCTTAGTGGGCGTGTCTTCGTCGACACCGCGCGGAGGCGTGAGGTCGTATGACGGCGCGATGCTCGGCTCGCGGTAACGCAGGCTCGGCTCCTCGTCAGCCTTGTTGCTGCGAGTCGGCCACGTCCACGCCGCGGGCGCGACCGTGGGGTGGACGCGGCCAAGCGCGAGCGAGCCTTGCTCGAAGGCCGAGAAGCGCAAGGGCGTCGCCGGGTCAGACGCCGACTTGAGCGGCTGGTCGAAGCGGAAGACGGATGTGAAGGGCTGCATCTGGCGCGTGGGCGTCGTTCCAGAGGATGAGCCGACAACGGGGTTGAAGCTCGGCGACACGGGCGAGAGGACCGACGAGAAGCTCGAGTACTCGCGACCGCTGAGCTTGCTCGGCGTGCGGAAGGGAGCCTCGTCAGCGACGGACGGTGCGAGCGGCCTGCGGTCGAGGCCGTGCGCGACGATGGGCGCCACCGGCGGGGTGGCCGGGTGAGGGTGCGGTGCGAAGCTGGGGAAGGCGTCGCGGGCCTCGCTCGCGTACGTCGAGTCGCCTAGCGAGACAATGAGAGACAAGTTGTCAGTGGGAAGGCACGCATGTGGCCCGGGAGGGAGAACGGACCCTCGTGGGCGCAGTCGTTGGGGTCGAGCGGCTCGAGCGGGAGGGCGTCGCCGAGGTCAGACGCGCTGGCGGGGACCCAGGCTTGTGAGACGGGAACGAGTGAGGGCGAGACCGAGTCGGGCGAGGCGCGGTGGGAGGAGTTGGGTGAGGGGGAGGGGGAGGGAGAGGAAAAGACGTCTGGGATGGTGGGGGCGAGGGGGCGGTCGCTCATGGCGGCGACGGGTGGGCTGGGCAAAGCACGTGGTACAGCGGTACAGCTTGAGAGACGGGACAAACACAAGGAGAGAGTGGGGAGAGGGAGGAAGAGAGGGAGAGCCGCGGGCGAGGGATGTCCTCCCCTCCCGAGCGGCACCGCGCGGTTCCCCCTCGCCTTGCTCCGCGGAGCAAGCCTAGTCAAGCCGCACAGCACTGGCCCGCCACGCTCCTGTCTCAATGGCTCGCAGCCAAGGCCCGGCACCGCGCGGGAGAGCACGCGCGCTGGAACCGTACAAGGCAGCTTACCTCACCGCACTGCGCACGCACCCTCTCCCGCCTCTTGCGCGCCCAGGCTGTGTCGCTCGCGCATGCAATACGACATTTGCTCGCGCCCGCCTCCTGCTGACCCTGCCTGCTCACCCTCGGGTCATTCCCAGCTCGGTGTCCGCGGGCCTGGTTGAGACCGCGCCTCGTCCGCTTGCCCTCCCGCCCCACCGCCTCGGCTCGAGCGCTGCGCGGCTTCAGCGGCCCCGCTTGTGTACGCCGGTGGCCCCGAGTCTCCTCGAGGGGTCGCACGCCGTAAGGCGAGACGAGAGTGCAGGGTCCGGGAGCCATCAGCCCGCGGGCGAGGCCGTGAGCGGTGCCACAGCCGGCGAGGGCGAGACGACCAGCCGGGGCTTTCGTCCCAAGGCAGCTGGATCGGCCTCCGGGCTTCGGGACACGGATGCTCTGCGATGTCACGCCCGAGTAGTTAGCTCCCTGCATAAACACGAGGCGCTCCAAGCGGACTCACCTGGCGTGGGGCCGGCTCCTGCTCACGACGGAGCGCATCCCTGCGCCTGCCCCTGCCCCTGCGCGCGCATGAGCTCCTCGCGCATCTCGTCCTCCGACTTGAGCCGCTCGACCCGGGTCCACCACCTGCGCTGGATCAGCACGAGGCCGACGTCCCTCCCGCTCGGGTCCCCGACGATGCGGCCCCCGCTGTCGAGCTCAAACTCGAGCGCCGCGTCGAGGACGAGGTTGCCTTGCGGGTCGACGCAGACAAAGGTGCCGAGGAACTGGCGCGACGTGTGGCCTACGGTGACGCGGTAGAGCGAGCCGAGGGTCGACTCGAGCGCCGCGATGGCGGGTGTCGTGCGCGGCGCGGGCTTGAGCGAGTCGAAGGGAGGCAGCTCTGGGAGCTCTGCGACAGTCGACATGGTCTCTGGTGGTGTGTCGAGCAGGTCGTGGTGAGGAGGGGACGGAGAGGGTCCTCCGACTCTCCTCCGAGGAGGCGGTGCTCGTCCGAGATCATCTTCGCCTCTCGCTGTTTCGTTGCTACGCTGCTTTGTTGCGCTTGGCGGAAGCCTTGAGAGACAGCGGTGGCTTAGGAAGGAAGGGAGCGACTGGGAAGCAAAATGCCTCTCGCTCTGACCCTCGCCTCGAGAAGTTCGCTACCACAAAGGAGAGCTGAGATTGCGCAGCGCGTCACCCATGCAGGCCTTCCTCCCCTCGTCTACTTGGCACCCTTCTCACCCCCCCTCTCGAGCATCCCAACCCTCCACCTCTCCCTCGCCAACCTCGGCCTCTCGACCCTCCTCGTCTCCTCCTCCCCCTCGACCGCCCTCGGCCTCGCCTCCCACTCCGCAACCCTCACCGGGTCGCCCGACTCGCGCACGCGCTGCTCCTCGATGCGCTCGGCCACCCAGGCGGCCTCGCGCGGGGCCCAGACGGCGTCGAGCGCGAGCGAGAGGCGCGACTCGAGGGACGAGAGGGCGCCGTGCAGAGAGAGGGCGGCCGAGCGGTGCTCCGTGGTGGAGAGGGTGAGGAGGACGGGGAGGAGCGCGGCGGTCTCGGCTGCGTGCGGGGCAAATGACGAGGTCAGCGCACGATGCCTGACACGAGAGCGGGCGGGGAGCGAGGCAGGGGAGAGAGACGGACTCTGCACCTCGCCGAGCTTGACCTCGGCGGTCTTCTTGATCGAGTTGAGCAGGTACAGCTCCTCGTACACCGTGCCCTTCTTTCCCGCCGCCCTCTTGAGCGCGGCGCGGCGGCGCGAGCTCGCGGTCTTGCTGTGGTCGTCGACCTCAAAACGGGTCAGCGGGGTCGTCCAGGCTGAGGCAGAGCGGGTACAGAGCAGCGCACGATGTCTTCCGCGTGCTGCTCGCCGCGGTCGTTGGGTTGACGGTGTACCGCGTGAAGGCCGTGCCGGCGTCCGACATGCCGTCTGGCGCGAGCTCAACGTTCTCGAGCGCCGCAACAGGGTCGTCCACGCAGAAGTAGTAGTCTGCTCGAGCACCTCGATCAGCCGTGCCCAGTACCACCAGAGAAAGGAAAGCGAGCGCACAGGGGTTCTCCTCGTACTTGCTCTTGAGGTCGCCCAGCCGCGCAATCTGCTTGTCGAGCTGCTCCTCCATGTCGCCAAAGTCGTCGAGCAGGCGCTGCTGCAGGTCGAGCGTGCTTGACTTGACGCGCGAGTCGACGAGGTCGAGGCGGGCGTGCAGGGTGGCCTGTTCGGGTGCGGATGGGTCAGCGAGGGACGCAGGGCGCGAGCGAAGAGAGTGGCGCGACGCACGATACGAATGGCCTCGCTGTGCAGAGAGCCCTCGCACAGGTAGTAGACTGCGCCGTCAACGTCGTCGCCGTACTCGAGCAGGACGCGCGCCGCCTCGGCATAGCGCCTCTTGCCGGACAAGCTCTCTGCGCGCCAGCGCAAAGAGGTCAACACGAGTTCTGCCCTGCTCGTGCCACAGGCAAAGTGAGGTGAGGAGAGCCAAGACGCACCAGCGACGTCCGCTGCAAGCTCATTCATCGCCTCGTCGTCGACGATGCCCGACGAGCGGGCGAGCGTGAACAGCTCGCGCCACATGTTGGCGCGCTGGTACGCCAGGAGCGCCTTCTCGGGCTCGTTGCCGAGCTGAAACACTGCGAGCGGAACGGGGAGTTGCGGTCAGCTGCGTGTCGAGCGGGGAGTGAGGAGAGAACGCGACGAACGGAGCGCGGCCTCGGGGTAGTTCGAGTTGTCGAACAGGTCCTCGGCGTGTGCGCAGAGGACAGCCTGTGCGCACAGGGTCAACTTCCACGAGTCAGCGTGCGCCCAGTGGGAGCGACGAGCCGGCACTTTCGCGCCTTCAAGCGAACGCACCTCGTACTTGTCCTCCTCCCCCTCATACACCTCGTGCGCAACCTCCCACAGCCCATGCCTCTTGGCATACGCCACGGCGTCGTCAAAGTGCTCGTCGCCCGCCCGTGCGAGGTTGCGCAGCGCCGAGGCGTGCCGCCCGAGGTGGTCGTCGATCTGGTGCCGCTGGAGCGCGGGCGGGAGGGCGCGGAGGGCGCGCAGGAAGGGGAGGTACTCGCGGGGGTCCTGTGAGAGGCCATGCGATTGATCGCGATGTCAGCGCTCGCGTTCATGCGTGAGAGAGAGGACACCGAGCGGGTAAAATCCGGATTCGCGGCGCGACGCACCTTTTGCGACTGCTGCGCGACCATGAGCACCAGCGGGAAGTCGTACATGCCGAGCGCGAGGTCAAACAGCTTGTTGGCGTCGCTGAGGAAGATGATGTACTTGACAGCGTCCTCTGCGCGGTCTGGGTCCTGGGCTGTTGGGCGCCCCTCCCCTCAAGCGGCGTCAGCTAGGTGCTCCTTCTCTGCAGCTAGAGGGAGCAGCAGGCACGCACCCTTGAGGTCAACGAGGACCCTGAGCGCGTCCTCGTACGCGGGCGGACGCTTGCGCACGTGCGCCGTGAGGATCGTGTTGGCCCAGTGGAAGACGTCGCCTCGGGCGTGCAAGTCCTCGAGGAAGAGGTCACAGATCCGGTTGACCTTGTTGCCGGTGTCGGTCGGGCTGCTAGGGGGTACGAGCATGAGAATCTGATCCACCGCGCGCCGGCACAGCGAACGAGGGCAAGCTAGACGCACCTCGTCGCGGTGGCAGAGGCGATCAGCGGGCGGTACATCGTCGCCGTGACGTCCTCTTCCTTCAAGCCCGTGAGGAACAGGTTGAGGAAGTCGACGTCGCGGATCTGCGTGATGACGTCGTGCAGGTTGGCGATGAACGCGGCGGGGTCGTGGTCGTGCAGGAGGTTGAGGTCGATCCTGTGGCGGCGGCACAGGAGGAACGCCGCGCGGTAGCGGTGTCTGTACGCGAACCTTGAGTCAGCCCATGTGTGCAAGGAAGAGGTTCTCGTACAAGGGTTGCGGGTCAGGCAACAGCCGTGCGCAGGGAGCGCCGAACTCACCCGTCGAGCAGAGCCCTGACGACCCTGAGCACGAGCGGGCGGGGGCAGATCGTCTCGAGGTTGCCCCGCGGCATCTGGAGCACGAGCGACGTCGCGCTCGGGACGACCGCGACGATGCGTGACCCGCGCTCGACCGCGCGCTGCACCGTCCCCGTCCCCGCCCCCGCCCCCGCTGCGGCGCCTTCCGCCGCACGACGGGCGAACGACTCGCCGTGCTCGACGGAGCCGAGGTTGGCGAGCGGGAGGAACTTTGCCTCGTGCGAGAAGGTCGTGTAGACGAGGAACGTGTCGGTCAGGGCGAACGACGATGCGTCGGACGCGAGGAGGCGGGACGAGGCGTAGAGCCTGCCGGAGGGGGCGAGGCCGACGAGTGTCGGGACGCGGAAGGACGAGGACGGGGAGGAGGCGGGGAGGAAGAGGTGCGAGATGTGGGGGCAGAACTCGGGGAATGGGGACAGGGTCGAGGACGGGAGGGCCAGGTCGTCGGTGCCGCTCGCCGAGACTGCGTGTTCCCCGTCGTCAGCAGTGTCCGCGAGAGGAAGCTGGCGGAAGGAGGCAAACCGCACCCTCGAGAATCTCGCCCTCCCTCGTTTCGAGCAAGAACGCGCCCTCCCCGTCCTCCTCGTCGCCCTCGCTCCGCTCCCCCTGCTGCATGACGACGAGCCTCCTCGCGCCCTCCCTCACTCTGACCGTCCTCCTCACGCCCTCCTCACCAACAAGGAGCAGGACCTCGCCCTCGCCGGCCTCCCCCTCCCCCAGCACAGCAACCACCTCCCCCTCGGCCCGCACCGCGCACTGCCGCACGCTGCGCAGCCCTTCCTCGGGCAGCTCGACACACCACCGCAGCTCTGGCTGGGGTAGGCCCGCGCGCGCGTTCGCCTGTGCCGAGCCGGAGAGGGGCAGGGCCCAGTTGTGCAGCTCGACGCGCGCGGGGCGAGAGGGCGTGCGTGGGTAGAGGGTTGCGAAGAGGAGAGGGGGGGAGGGAGAGGTCGGAGAAGGGGGAGTGAGTTTGGAGCTGGGGGGCGAGGGAGCAAAGGCGATGTGCGTCGGGGGCCGCGACGAAGAGGGCGAGACGGGGGAGCGCAGCGTGAGGGAGCACATGGGCGGGGGCACGTTCTGCAGCCGGAACGGCGTGAGCTTGATGTCGGCTGAGGAAATGTCTCAAGCACGTGTCAGAAGCTGTCTTCGGTCAGGGAGGAAGTTCGACACCAGAAGCGAGCGCACCTCCGTCAATGACCGCCACGGTCCCGTCATCGAGCGGCGCCGCGCGCTCGCTGCGCAGCGTGTCCCAGCACAGCGCGTACGTCTCGACGCCCGTGGGCGCCACGAGCGCGAGCGAGAGGGGTTTCTCGGGGTGCCAGGCGAGGCCGCGCGACTGGGGCGAGAGCAGCGGTGCGGAGGGGGAGGGCGAGGACGAGGACGAGGGCGAGGAGAGGAAGGGAGAGAGGGACGCCTTGAGGTACCAGTGGTAGTTGGAGCGGTGCCACAGTTGGACTGCGCGCGGTGAACGAGGGTCAGGAGAGCTTCTGAAGGTGGAAGAAGGGAGTACGGAGAGGGCCGGAGACGCACCTGCGTGCTCCTTGACGCCCTGCTCGTCCTCGCGCTCGACCCACACACCGAGCACCTCGCTCCCCGCGCTCCACTCCATCTCGCGCACTCTGGCTCGGTCAGCGTGCTCCTCCCTCAGGTCAAACTCGCCCCTCCTGAGCCCGTTGCGCTCAAAGAAGACGACGCGGAGCTCCTCCTTGTCCCCTCCCGCATCCTCGACAGGCGCCACGACCCTCCTCTGCGTCGCAGCGATGAGCTCCCCGCTCGGCATCCACGCGAGCGCGCCCTCGAGCCCCGGCACGGGCTCACTCGTCGAGCTGTGCTCCCCGACGCGGCTGTAGATCCTCACGCGCCGGAGCGCCCTCGCGCCGTCGCTCTCCGGCGTCGTCTCCAAGCTCGACACGGCGAGCCACGCGCCGTCGCCCCTCCAGCGGACGCGGACGCGCCCGTCGTCGACGCGCGAGCACAGCCAGGGGACCGCGAGGGGGTCGGCGCGCGCCGCGGCGGCGGCGGCGGCTTTGCCCATCTGGCCGTGGAACTGGGTCGTGCGGGCGCCCCAGCCGACGGAGACGGGGGCGTCGGCGCCGAAGGAGGGGGTGTGGAGCGGGGATTCGGAGAGCGGGTCGAAGGTTCGGGTGAGGAGGAGAAGCTGGAGGTCGCCTGTCGAGGTGTCTCGAGGTCAGAGAAGGGGGGGAGTGCCCGCGCGCATTGAGGCGTGCAGCATTCGGGGAAGATGGTCAACGCACCGGTGACGATGGCGAGGAGCTCCTCGTCCGGGCTCCACTCGGCCGCCGCGATGCCAGAGTCGAACGTCCCGACGTTCTCTTGCTGCACGAGGGTGATCGGACATCGAGCAGCGAGGGGGCGAGCAGGAGCAAGAGAGCGAGGCCAAAGAGGTCAGCCTTCCCAACCGCGTCGCTGCAGACTCGACAACGTGGGGGAGCGCACCCTGGCCTGTGCCGCGCCGCCCTCGAGGAAGACCTGCTCGACCTCTCCGTTGGCGAGGACGAGGACGAGGGCATCGTCGTCGGGGAGGTACTTGAACGAGACGACGAAGGGGTGAGAGGGGTCGAGGGCGGGTGTTGGCGGGACCGGGGGCGAGGAGAAGGCGGCGAGGAGGGCCGCGGGCTGGGTCGAGTCGCACGCGCAAGGGTCAGCTGTGGTGCCTTACGAGCTGGCTCGGAGGCACGTGCATGGCGGCAAGGGAGAGGGAGAGCGAGACGGACGGACCTGTGAGTGGTGAGCGAGGCGGTGCACCTCGACGAGGGTGTCCCTGTCTGTGCCGCTTGGCTGTGTGACGGTGACGGCGTACGAGGTGTCTGATGCCGGGTCTACTGCGGTGGCGGCGAGGGTTGAGTGGGTGGTGGAGGAGCCGGGTGAGCTCGACGAGGCGAGGGCGGAAGAGGTGGCTCCAAGGACGGTGAGGGAGCGCATGGGTGAGTGGGGCGATGTCGCCAGAGGTGTGCTGAGCGAGTCCAGGCTGCTCTCTGGGAGCTGTGAGGGAGAGGCGAGGCGAGAGTGAGCGCCTCATCTCCGCGGCCCTCCTCCTCCTCCCCTCGAGGCCTCGAGCGTGCTTTCCCCCCACTCGTCCACCACTCGACTCGAGCCATGGCCGGTGCAGCACACGCACGCCCCGCAGGAGGCTTCCACCCTCACCTCCCCGGTGAGCTCCCCTCCCTCCCTCCCACTCCTCCTCCCCCTCATCATCGCTGACCCCCCGCTCGACACGATGGCCAGGCCTCGGGTACCGCCTCGGCGCAAAGATGCTCGGCGCCAGCATGTGGTTCTTCATCTTCTACCGCGCAAGGCAGGACGGCGCCGTCCTCCTCGTGCGTGACTCCCTCCCTCCCCCGCCCTCACCTCACCTTCCTGCCGAGCCACCCCCCTGGTTCTCTCCCGAAGCCCCCGCTGACGGTCTACCCCACTCGCGGTAATCTCCTCGCTCCTGCGCATGCAGGGCATGAAGCACCCTTGGGACCACTAGACGCTGGGGCGACAAGGGGGCAGCGGGGCCTCGCAACGGGACTGGCGGTTTCTCTCGCGACTCTTGCCTGCCGGCGTTTGCCTTGAGGACGATGCGTCCTCGAGTCAAGAGGCTATGTGGAGCAGAGTGAGGTGCTGACGCGCGCGCCAGAGGGGCTGCACGCGTGAGCAGTCTGGACCGTGAGGAGAGGGTCGGGGCTCTCTCGCGAGCGCTTGTCAGGAAGCGCTCATTGCGCTGCACCTGACGAGATCTACTGGGAAGAGCTCTGAGCCGGCCTAGTACCATGGAGGAGGGAGTCGAGATGGGGCGAGGGGTGTTGAAAGTGCGGCGTGCGATTGGCTCGCTGCTCGGCCGCGGACGCCGACGAGAGCGGCCGCTCGCTCTCGCGTTCAACTCGTCCTCCGAGCCGATTCACCCTCGCCCTCACCTCTGGACGGTCTAGTGGAGCCTACAGCGCCAAAGCGTCAACCTAGGACCTCGTCCACCGACTCAGCCGCACCCATTGAGCTCCGCCCCGCGCGCCATCCGCTTCGCCCTCGATTTCCGGCAACTCGCCTCGCCTCGCTCTTGTCCTCTCTCGCTCCCCTGCGTGCGATCCCCAGCCAGCAGCCATGATTTCGTCCCTCCCACCAGACCACCCTCCGATCCCGACCACGTCGTCCCAGTCGTTCCCGACCGTGCCCCCGCCCGCGTGCCCCATGAGCCTCCTCGCGCAGAGTCGCCCGACCCGCACCCCGGACGAGGCCCAGCACCCGTACGCCGGCGAGGTCTTCACCCTCGGCACCCGCAACTCGAAGCTCGCCATGGTGCGTCCTGTTCGGTCGCGCGCCAGGGCCTCGCGAGGTCGTCTCGCCGATGCGGTGCGGTGCGGACCGCGCGTCGAGCGTGGTCTTGCCATCGAGGCCTTCCTCGTACGGCGCAAGAGCTGACCCGCCCTGTTGCGCCCACAGGTCCAGACTGAGATCGTGCGCCGCGAGCTTGAGGAGCGCTGGCCCGGGTGCGAGATCCGCATCTTCGGCATGGTGCGTCGTCCGGACGGGGTCCTGGCAGCTCACGTCGCACAGCGCCGACGAGCGTCGTGCCTCGTGTCACTCGTTTACACAAGCAACTCACATGCTCATTTCCTTACAGACGACGCTTGGCGACAACGTCCAGACGCAGCCCCTCTACACTTTTGGCGGCAAAGGTGCGCCTTGGTCCGCCTCACGCTCGTTTTGCAGCGCCGGCGTGCTCATCCTTGTGCCCTTGACACAGCCCTCTGGACCAAAGAGCTCGAGGTCGCCCTCCTCAACCACCAAGTCGACGCCATCGTCCACTCGCTCAAGGACGTCCCGACCGAGTTCCCGCCCGGGTGCGAGCTCGGCGCCGTCCTCGAGCGCGAGGACCCGAGCGACGCCCTCGTCGTCAAGGAGGGCCTGCCGTACACTTCGCTCGCCGAGATGCCCGAGGGGAGCGTCATCGGGACGAGTTCGGTCCGCCGTGTGGCGCAACTGAGGCGCAAGTTCCCCGGTCTCAAATTTGCCGACGTTGTGAGCCGCGCCCTCATATCACTGCCGATCCTGGCTCGCACACAGTAGCTGACGGGGCCAACGCATTTCGCAGCGCGGCAACCTCGGCACGCGCCTCAAGAAGCTTGACGACCCCGCCTCGTCCTACACGGCCCTCATCCTCGCCTCGGCCGGCCTCATCCGCCTCAACCTCGGCCACCGCATCACTGCCCCCGTAACCTCACCCGCCCTGTACCACGCCGTCGGGCAGGGCGCGATCGGGATCGAGATCCGCGAAGGAGACACGCGCGCGGCCGAGATCATGGGGAGCCTCGAGTGCTGGAAGACGAGTTGGCGCACGCGGGCGGAGCGCATGATGCTCCACGTGCTCGAGGGCGGGTGCTCTGTCCCCGTCGGGTGCGAGACGACCCTCACCGAGGTGTTTGTCCGCGGCGGCGAGGGCGACTCGCCCGGTCCTCCCGAGGCGGCGCTCTCCATGTCGCCCAAGTCGCCCCCCACCTCCCCCGGCGGCGGCGGCAAGTTCAAGCCCGACACGCACGGCCTGAGCGTCACGCGCGACCCTGCCGCGCCTCGGGTCCCCGTCAGCCCCGAAATGGTCAACGACGTCCCCCCGCTGTCCATGTCCCCGCGCAGCGCGTCGTTCGCTCTCCCCCCCCAGATCGACGCCGCGCAGCTGCACAACATTGCCGAACCGGACGACACGACGGGCATCCCCGCTGGTCACCCGGCCGTCAACCCTGCGCACGTGTGCCCCGTCACGGGCCGCATGCTCCCCGGTGCCAAGCCCCTGTCTCCCCCCGCCCTGCGCAACGGCGCCCCGCTCCCCGGCGTCGCCCCCCCGCAGCAGCAGCAGGCACAGCAGGACGAGGTGGTGATCCCCGCCCTCTCGACGTGCACGCACCGCCCGGGCCGCGTCCCTCACTGCCCCGCGAGCGCCGCGAGCGACACTCCCGTGACGCACCACGCGACGCTGACCCTGACGGGGACGATCACGTCCCTCAGCGGGACACACGCCGTCATGTGCACGCTGTCGCGCCGGTGCCACTCGCGCGACGACGCCGAGCAGCTCGGCGCCGACGTCGCGCGCGAACTGGTCGAGGGCGGAGGGCGCGAGATCCTCACGGAGCTGGGGAGGCATGTCAAGGAGGTTGGAGGCGGGGACGAGGCGCACGACGGGAGGGAGATCCCGGTCGAGGCGCCCGGGGCGGTCAACGGTGCGGGCGGCGGGGCGCCCGTCGCGCCCGTCGCGCCCGTCGCGATCCCGATCGCGCAGGGCGACGCGACGGCCGGAGGGGCCGTGGCGCTGTCGCCCAGTTCGGCGAGCAAGAGCCCCGCCAAGAGCCCGCACTCGCAGCGGACGGTCTTCCGGGGCGAGGGCGACAAGTGCCTCCGGCCGGCGGGGTGGTAGACGCTTGCGCGCAGACAAGAGGAAGAGGGGGTGCCCGCATCGAATAGACTTGAGCGGCGTCGCGCTGAAACGACGAATGTCACTGCTCCACTCTTTGCGCGGCAGGTCGAGCTCGCGGATGCGGTAGTCGCAACGAGAGAGTGCCAGAGGAAGAGAGCGAGCTTCTCTGGTCGTGTGAGTGTGATCATGACAAGCGCGGCTTACTCCGCCCCGCTGCCACCCCCATCACCGCCGCCCGCCTCACCCGCCTCCCCAGCTCCTTGTCCGCCACCCTCGCCCCCACCCGCCTTGTCGCCCTTCCTCCTCCTCTTGCGCTTCTTCCTCGCCTCGCCGTCCCCCCTCGTCGGCATACTCGCGACCCTGCTCTCCTCCTCCCTCTTCCTCTTGCCCTCCCTCTCCGCCTCCCGGTCCCCACCCTCGCGCACCTCGTCCCCTCCCTCCTCCCTCCCCCGCTTCTTGGGCGGCCGCCCGCCCTGCTCCGCGCCGGGCGCAGCCTTCTTCTTGCGCACGCTGAGCGGGTTCGGACCCTTGGGGCCTTTGGGCTTGCGGGGCTTCTTTGGCGCGGCGGCGTCGGGGGCGTCGGAGGCGGCGGCGGCGGCGGAGGTGGATGCTTCGGGCTCGGCGGAGGGGAGGGGCTTGCCTGTGATGGCGGCGAGCTCTTGCGGCGAGACGTGGAGCTTGGCGGTCTCCATCTGTGTAGCACTCGGCAGTCAGCCGGAGTGCTCGAGCGCCGCATGTGGGAGGCGAGCGAAGCGAGAGCACGCGACCGGCCCTCGCTTGGCCCGCCGGACGAGCTTCAGAGCCAAAGACACGCACCTGCCGCTTCTTCGCGAGCGTCTGGTCCGAAGGCGCCTCGAGGAGGAGCACGCTCCGCGCGATGTAGATGATCGGGGACCCGGGCACCTTGCGCAGGGCCTGTCGGAGCGCGAGCGACTGGGTCGCAAAGACGTAGCGGTTGCGGTTGTCCGCGCCTGCGCGGCGGGCGCATCTCCTAGACGCATCAGCGTATGCTCGCGAGCGAGGTGAGGCAGGAGCGGGGAGGGGAGCAGCGGCGCACCGGCCATCGTCGTGAGGCACTCGTCCTCTGGTCGAGCCTTGAGGTGGTTGCACTTCCTCCGCTCGAACCCCTTTGCGACGTCGACCACGTCCTGCGCCTCCTCGCCGAGGTCGTACAGCGCCTGCATGCAGCACTGGGTGATCACTGCGGAGGTGCGAGGGGAAGGAAGGTCAGCGGGCCTGGAGAGGCAGGGAGGAGGGGAGGGGAGAGGGGGCGTACTGGGCTTGACGGCGCCCTGGAGGACGTCGTGAAGGCGCGACATGAGCTCAAACTTCTGCTTGACGCTCGACTGGACAAAGGCAGCGTCCACTGTTTGGTGACGAGACGCGGTCAGCCTCTCCAGGTTCAGGAGGGGAGGAGAGGGAACGAGGGAGGACGCACTGAGCAGCTGGTACGGTTCGCTGTGGATGCATTTAGCCTAGTCAGCCCCAGCAACATCGACAAGGAGGCTACCTGACCCAGATGGGGCGGGGTCCCATCTCGAGTCGGTCGGGAGATGAGGACGGACGGACGGAGAGAGGGGGAGATGGGCTCACCGGAACCCAAACGCGCTCTGGTACAGCTGCATCACCTTGCGCGAGCCCTTTGTACGCTTCTGACGCATCTTGCGCTGGTCCTCGTGTGCTCGAGCGGGGCGAAGATGGTGGGTGACAAGGGAGCGCGAGCACGGCCAGAGCCGCAGGTTGACCTCGTCCGGACTCCGCGGAGACATCCGGATGTGGACTCGCTAGCATGTGCGAATTACACGCCCTCGCCCACATCCTCTGGCACGTACCCAATCCCCTCATTCTCGCTCCACTCCTCCAAGATGGCCCTCGCCCACGCCACCTGGTGCCCGAGCGTCCCCCTCCCGAGCTCGGCCGGCCACGCAAACCGCCACGGCCGACTCGGCACGACAAAGCTCGCGAGGCTCGTCTGCTCTGTCGGCGTCGTGCACAGCGCCCACGTCCGCGGGAACGACGAAGAGAGGACCGCGGGCGAGAGGAGCGAGCACGAGTCGTCGTACAGGCGTTGGTGCCGGAACAGGTCGGGCGATGCGCGCAGGAAGGACCGCAGAAAGTCGTCGTACGCTTTCGTGCTGCTTGTCGACGACGAGGAGAGGACCGACGCGGTTCCGGGCGCAGGGGATGCGACGGCCGCGGGGGAACCTGTCGTCGCCGAAGAGGGAGAGGCGGCAGGTGCGTCCGCAGGAGGTGGCGGTGGTGGCGGCGGTGGCGGTGGCGGACCAGGAGGTGGCGGAGGAGGTCCTGGAGGTGGTGGCGGCGGAGGTGGTGGCCGCGCGCTCGCGCCATTGGACGGCGCCGCCTTGCTCAGTTGCGTGCCCGTGAAGTTGAGCGCCTTCTGCTCGTGCATCGACGTCGTGTACACTGCGATCGCCTCCATGCGTGTGCTGTGCGCGCCGCCAGTGGTCAGCAAACACTCCACGAGGGGACAAAGAGAAGCCGCCCGCACCACATGCCGACGACGACGGCGACGTTTTCTCGCTCCGCCATCTTGCGCACGAACGCGATGAGGCCAAACATGCTCCCCCACTGCTGGACGTTGCACGCCCTGCTCGCCACGTCGTCGCACCAGAAGCTGAAGACGTAGAGCAGGATCGAGTCGACGTGGTGCGCGAGCGCGCGCAGGACGTCCTTGCGCTCGGGGGACGCCGCGCGGCCGATCGCGTCGCCCGTGTGCTTGAGCTTGCGGCCGTGGTCGCGGCATCTATTGGTCGACGTGTCAGCCGATCGCACGAGCTGACGGAGCTGGGGGGGGAGAGAGAGAGAGAGAGAGACGCACTGCGCGGCGAGCTTGCGCAGGCGCTCCTTTGGCCAGTCCCTTCTCCACTCTGCCTCCCTGTCGACCCGAGATATCGACGTCGGACCTAGTAGCGGCGAGCCCTTGACTGCAGGGAGCTTGGCGGCAGCGACAGCGGGCGAGTTGCGCAAGTCGGGAGTAGCAGAGGCCGGCTTGGGAGGAGGCGGCGGCGGGGGAGGACCGCGCGAGGATGCTGCTGGGGGCGGCGGCGGAGGCGGCGGGGCCGACGGTCGGGGTCGTCTGCTAACGTAGGCGTCAGCAAAGGCCTGTGCGTTGAGGCTCGGAGCGGGCAAGGCGCACTTGCTCGCGTTCGACGACGCGGCCTGTTCGACGGCGAGCGTTCCCTCCAGCCCGAGCCCGACCGTCCCCGTCGCAGTGTCGCCACTGGGTTCTCGCTTGCGCTTGAGCGATGTAGCGTCTGTCGGGAGTGCCGAGGGCGGGAGAGAAGGGAGATCGGGCGAGAGGAGCGGAGGCAAGGCTCGCAGGAGCTGCAGGCGCGGTGTAAGAGGAGGGTCAGCGTTCGGGGCGCACAGGGGGAGCTGTAGAGACACACCTCGAGGCACTCCTGATCTTGTGCGCTCAGCATGACTCGCGGCTGAGCGCGACGAGCGTCGGGCGTCGGCGGGAAGTGGGGTGGGCGCTCGCCTCGGCCTCGCGCGGATGTGGGTGCAAGCCGGTGGACTGAGGAGGGAGCGACTGGCTCAGAGGGCGACAGCAAGGTGAGCGATTCAGCTCGCAGCGCGGCCTGGACGGTTGCAATTGATGGGGACCCCGACTTCGCGACCGCGCATGTCGCCTCGGCTTGGCTCCTGCACCACGCTCGACTCCCCCGTTCCTATACGAACGAGACTAGGCTGGAGATGTTGGCCACCCGTCATGCGCAACGCCGGCTCTCGCACCTCCAGGCACGCTGGCCGAGTGGTTTCCGGTGTTGCTCTTCCTCGCTACAACCCATCGCTGGCGCGAGCGCTGGCGGCGCCGGCGGATCAGTCTCTTAAGCGATGGAGCACCCTGTCCACGCTCGGTGTTGTACCGCCGCGCGCCGTGCGCATGCCGGAGGCTGTGCGACTTCACTCCCTTTCTTCTCGCCGCGGCTCGGCCCAAGCCTCATGCGGGGCAGACGTTCAAGGCGTCGGGCCGACGTTCACGGAGGCGCCAAACCCTACGCTGCCAGGCTGGTCTGGCAGGCTGGAGGCTGCGGCGCCTCTACACGGCTCTCCGCGGGCGTCGTCAGTTCGGACCTGCGCTTCTGTCTTGCGGTCAGAGGCATGGCACGCCCAGGTGTGAGCGATGACATGTTCCACAGATCTCGTTGCATGTCACAGCAAGAAATTTGGATCCTCGCTGACAGCGGCTGCCCGCGCGACCGCCGAGAGGAGGGCGTAACCGCACGCCGACCGCACGCAGCTTCCCCCTCGGCGGGTACCTTTGGCGTCCGTCAGTCAGTATCCGGGCAGGCTCGTCGGTCACGCCGTTTCGGGGCGCCACAGGCGCACGTCGAAGGGCGGCGGCACGAGCGATGTGAGGAGGCGGCCGGTTAGCAGGACGCGACGCTGGGCAAAGCGAGGCCTTGGCGACCGCCTTCGCTGCAAGTCGACGCTCGCTGCGTCCCACGAGATTGCTTGGCCCAAAGAGCAAGCGCCCGAGCATGAGGCGCCGCCCCTTGTCCTTGAATTCGAGCGGTGTCGTTGACATGGGCGTCATCGCCGACGCGAGTCCGCCTCAACGTCCTCTTGTCGCCTTTTGTCATTTGATATTGCGCTTGCAGCTTCGAGAGTGCAACTAGGCAATACACGGGCCGGCAGCTCAGCTCAGAGAAAGCGCGAGAGGCAAGAGGAGGTCCGCGCGAGACACACGGCGACCCGCCGGCCGCTCCTTTCATCAGACCGGCCTGCCTCTCAGCTCACGACCTCTACGCTGCGAAAGCGCCTGAACAGCTTCGGCCGACTGCTGTGTCGACTGTCGTCTGCCTCGGCCCGCGCAACAATCGCCACAGCTCGAACGACGCCCCCGCCCACGACTCGACCCCTTCGACTTTCGTCGCCCGCCGAATCTCCCCGACCAGCCGTGCCGAGGACTATAAGGCTCCGTAGACGCCACCGTGCGGACTATCATAGAGGCTAGACGCCGTGCCGAGCGCACCTAGACGCCGCCATGAGGTGAGTCCGGCCATTCAAGCGTGGCGGAGAGCCCCCGCGGGGGAGAAGGTCGAGGTCGAGGGATGGCTGCTGGGGGCCATGCAGGCGGTCACACGCAGTCACATACGAGACAGCCCTGCCGTAAGGCGTGCGATCCCCGCTGACGCTCGAACGTACCAGCTCCTCGATCCCCTCTGTCAACGCCCTCATCTGGCTCTCGGTCAAGCCTCTACTCAAACTCGCCATCCCGGCCGGCATTGGCGCATGGTTGACGCGCGCGGGTCTCTTCCCCATCGCCGGCGCGCGAGCCGTCTCGCAGCTGATCCTCAACGTGACGCTCCCTGCGCTCCTCTTCTCCAAGATCACGCCCTCGATAGACTCGACCAACGCGCAGGCGATCGGTCCCATCTTCCTCGTCGCCATTGTCCTCATGGCTACGTCTTTCCTGTTGGGCGTCGTGGTCCGCCTCGTCTTCCCGACGCCGCGCAACTTTCGGTGGGGCCTGCTGGCGGCGGCGACGTGGTCCAGTGAGTCCCCCGTTCGAGCTCTCTCGTTGAGGCGTGCGCTGATCAACGCACCTTTGCCAGACTGGGGTGACCTGCCCACGTCGGTCGTCCAGGTCCGTCCTTCCCCCACTCTGTCGCCAGCGCGCGCCGACACTCACCCGCTCGCACGCACAGACCGTCTGCGCGTCTGCGCCGTTCTCCGGCCAGGAGGATGCGGATCTCGCGGTCGCTTACGTCAGCATCTTCATCCTCGTCTTCTACATCTCGCTGTTCCCCATGCGCGGCATCCACCTCATCGAGCGCGACTACACCCACCCGCCGCGCCCACTCTCGGACGAGGAGCAGGAGGCACACGCCGCACGGAGCCCGCTGCACAACCTGCGCGGGATCGGCAAGAACATGAGCGGGCTGGTGCGGAGGCGAAGGGGCGGACGGAGAGGAGCTTCGGGCAGCGACGAGGAGCAGGGCGAGCCGACGACTCGCGCTGTCGGCAAGCAGGACGAGAAGGCGGAGGGCCTCCACCCTCAGCCGACGTTCGCCCCGCTGCGGCGGCAGACGACCTCGCGGTCGATGGACGCCGCCTCGATCCGCGAGATCGCCGGCGCCGCGCACGCCGCATCGCCGTCCGACGTGACGGGCCAGTTCGCCGGCGCGCCCGCCACGCCCGCGAGCGAGGTCCTGCGCCGCAACTCGTTCGGGCGGAGACATCACCTGCGTGGCGGTGTCCTCGCTGAGCAGCGGCTCAAGACGATTGCGGCGTCGCGCGCGGCGTCGACCGTCGGAGACTTCGACGAGGAGATCACCGAGGTGGGGACGCAGCCGCCGGACGACGACGCCGAGCGCAAGGAGATGCACCTCGCGGCGACGAGGTCGAGTTCGGTGCCGATGGAGGAGAAGCGGTCAGAGGACGACGACGAGAAGGACGGCGGTGCGCTCTCGGTGCAGGGGGACGACGAGGACGAGCCCGCGAGGCCGACCTGGCTGAGGGTCCTCGTCAGCATCAAGGGCTTTGCACTCTCGCTCTTGACGCCGCCGACCATTGCGCTCGTCACGGCACTCATCTGCGCGCTCGTGAATCCGTTGAAGGCGGTGCGTGACCGGTCCTCTTCTGCCTCAGCGCCCTGACGCTAACGATGCGGTCCGCCTTCCCGCAGCTGTTCACGCCCGTCGACAACTACGGCTGGCACCCGACGGCACCAGACGGTGACCCTCCCCTCGCCATCCTCCTCGACACGGCGAGCTTCATCGGCAACGCCTCTGTCCCCCTCGGCCTCCTCGTCCTCGGGTCGACGCTCGGGCGCATGCGCATCCCTCGGCCCATCTCCAAGCTGCCGCTCTACAGCATCTTTGCCCTCGCGCTGTGCAAAGTCGTGCTCCTGCCCGTCATTGGCTACGTCTTTGTCCAGGGACTCGTCAGCCACACGAGCCTCGTCGACAAGGACAATCACGTCCTCCAGTTTGTGGTGCGTCCGCTCTCTCCTCTGCATCTCCAAGCTCCTGTCCCGACCGCTCACACCGTCTCTCGACGTCGCAGATGATCTTCTTCTCTGTCGTCCCGACCGCGACGACACAGTGCGCGCTCACCGTCGTGCGTCTCCCTCCTGCCTCCTCTACCGTCCCCGCGCCCCTGCTCACTCCCCCTCCTCGTCTCGTCTCGTCTCGTCTCGTCTCGCCGCGCCTGCAGATCTTTGCGCCCGAGGACGGCGAGTCCAACGCCGACATCCTCGCGTCGTACCTCATCGCGCAATACGCCATCTTTGTCTTCTCGAGCGTCGTCTTGACGGCACTCACGCTGCGCAACATCTTTTCCTAGAACGTCTACTGTAGAAGGAGTTAGGTAGAGAAGGGCGACCTGTAGCATCTTTCGTGTCTGTCTGTGCATCTGGGGCTGTACCGCACGGTCCTTGTCGCCGCCTGCGAGAGACGGCCCCGTCGCTCTTCCAACTCGCTTTGGCTTCCCAAGCCCCAGCCTGTGTCCCCACCCGTCGTCGGACAGCACCGTCGACGCCTCGAGACCAGCGCGGTCAAGCGTGCCCGCGAGTGCTCGAGAATGCTCGCTCACCCCCCGGTGCTTCGCAGAGTGACTCGTCTAGGGTTCAGCCCTCCCAGTCGCGAGCCCAGCTCTAATCGTCGTCCCCAACCCGGATCTAGACGAGCTCACCCGGCCCGGCCCCGCCGCGCTCACTCGTCCGGCTCGACCCCCTCGACGACGCTCTCGCCATCCTCGCTCAGCTTGACGTTCTTGGGGCTCTTGAGCGCGTCGGCGATGTACTTGGTGTGCGAGCCTGGTGCGCCACCCACCGACGGTCAGGACTGGGAGTGATCGAAGCCGACCGAGAGAGGCGAGAGGGAGAGGGAGAGTGCGACGCACCAAACGCGAGCAGCTTGCCCGTATCTGCGCTGTGCAGCTCGGTCCGCGTGAAGGCGAGCGTCTTCCCTGCATCCGATTTGCGCATCGTGTCAGTCCCGGGAGAGATGGCGGCGGACTATGTAGCTGCCCGTGCGCGGCCCGCGAGAGGTCGACCCCGAGTCGCACCGCGCTCCGGATCTGAGACGAGGGACGCTAGACGCACCCATGTTGACGACCTCGCTCTCGACTCGGATCTTCTCGCCGAGTTTCGCCCCTCGGACGAACCTGCACGGGGGGGTTGCCGTGCGTCAGCCACGCCCCGACCTCGTGCTCCGCCGCGCGCGCGCTCGACACTCTCTCGCTCGCTCGCGCAGCGCACGAGCCAAGCGGGTGGCTAGGGGATATTAGAGCGACGCACGTCTGGCTCATGTCGGTGCTCACGCCCGTCATGTACATCCCCTTGCTCGCGAGCGCGAGCGAGCCCATCGTGTCGACGAGGGACGCGATCAGGCCGCCGTGGAGGCCCTGCGCGAGAGCGGGTCGGTCGTCAGCGTCGCGAGAGGGAGGGCGAGGGGAAGAAAGGAAGGGGGACGCACGCCGAGGCGGTTGACTGAGAGGGGAGAGGGGAAGCCGCGGCAGGAGGTGGGGGCGGTGAGTGCACGTGCACGAGAGCGACGAGCGAGCGAACGAAGAGGAGCGCGCACTCTGTTTCTTTTCGACCGTCATCTCCGCGACGCACCTCCCCGGCCGCGCATCGACGACCCTGAGCTGCGCGCACCGCCCCACCTCTTGCCGTCAGCCCGCGGCGTCGACCTCCTTTGAGTCCTCCTCCTGAGAACGCACGTGGCCAAACGCATTGTGGTCGTGACCTTGTTGTCGCTGGAACGCGAGCCAGACGACCTGGGTGAAGCGCTTCGAGGCGCTTTGGATGGGCGGCGGCGCGCGGGGAGGCGATGAGAGTGCGGTGGGCCCGGGGAAGAGGGGAGGGCGTGAGGGGCGGTTGCGGACGTGGCAGTCAGCTCGAGCGCAGGTGAGCAGAGCTCCTCGGGAAAGCGCACGACATCTTGCCGAGGAACGAGCAAAGCGACGAGGCGCAACCCCCTGCCCCTGCCTCGGAGCAAGCCGCGGACCAGTGGGGCTCAACGCGCAGACACCTCTTCCTGCCTCGTCAAAAGGTACCGCAGAGAGAGAGAGATGTGTTGTGGATTGCCGTTGCGCTGCGGGGGATGCGACCGACCCAGGGAGGGCAAGAGGGAGGGCAGGGGGTACAAGTACAGGGAGCACAACGGGGTGGGGGCGTGTGGCTCGAGAGCGCCGCTGGGAAGGGGGCTGCGGCACTCGACACGTGCTATTCTATACAAGGCGCCTCTTCGACTCCGCCCTCCAACTCCGACTCCGACTCGACGAAGGCGCGCAGGGGAGCGCGCCGGGGTATCCTTGATTCGAGTCGACGCGCTCGTCCTTCCCTCCGTCCTGCCCCATCCGACCACGACCACCTGGGCAACGGTACGCCGCCTTTTGTCGAGGAGAAGAAGAGGTTTACTCCTGCGAGAGGACGACGCCGACCTTGGCGGGGCGGAGGAGGCGCTCCTTGATCATGTCTGCGGGAGGAAGGCGAGGGACGTCGTGCAGAGGTTGCGAGAGGGGAGTCGGCACGATGACGAGATGGGATCAGGAAGGTAGTAGGAGCTTCTGTCAGTGAATAATCTTGTGCGAAGGACCGGAGAGGCGAAGGGACGCACAGCCGATCTCCTGGCACTCGAGGACCGAGCCAGGCTCCTTGCCCGGGACGGGCGCCTGGTACAGCGCCTCGTGGCGGTTGGGGTCAAACTGCTCGCCCGTCGGGTCAAACGGCACGATGCCGTGGCGGCCGAGGACCTTCTCGAGGCCGCGCTTGAGGAGGCCGACGCCCTCGTACAGGCCCTTGAGGTCGGCGTTGTCGGCGGCCGTGATGCGGTCCTCGGGAATCGAGCGCAGCGCGAGGTTGAGGACGTCGATCTCGCTGATGAGGTCCTTGGCGAACGACTGGAGCGCAAAGTCCTTTGCGGCCTGCTTCTCGCGCGCCGAGATCTTCTGCAGGTTCTCAAAGTCGGCGAGGGTGCGGAGGCGGGCGTCCTGGGGGTGGCATTCGATTGCGAGTGTCAGCCGAGTGGTGCAGTCGAAGACAGGCTCTCCGAGAGACGGAGTGAGCGGACCTTGTGCTCTGCGATCTGCTTCTTGTGGTCCTCGAGCTGCTTGTTGAGGTCGGCGAGGGCCTGGTCGTTGCCCTTTGTGGCGCTGGGGTCGGCAGCCTCTCCCTGAGGAGGAGTCTGGGCAGCGGCGGCGGGTTCCTGAGTGGCCTCCTGTGCGGGCTGAGCCGAGTAGTGGCGGGTCGGGGAAAGAGTGTGGCTGAGGAGAGGGAGCGAGTTCAAGGCGGCAGGGCGGGGTGCGGCGGCGGTGCGGAGTGCGCGGAGGGACTGGGTGGCAGTGCGGAGCATGGCTTTAGGTGTGGCTCGTGGGCAGCAAGGGTGATGAGGGACGAGGTCAAGGGGCAAGCGCTGAGTCGAGTGGCCGCTGTCACTCATCGTCCGCGGAGCTCGGCGCTCGCTCTGTGGCTCGCTCTTCCTCCTCCGACAGCCCCGTCATGCAAGTCAGGTCACATCTACAAAGCACTCGAGAGACTGACATTCAACCGACCCCCTCACACAGGCCACCGCCGGCTCACACGCCCGACCCGCGCAAGGCTCGCGCCCCACTCCATCCCCCTCCCCCTCCTCCCCCTCTCCCTCCCCACCTCGACGACCTGCGAGAGTCGCTCCTCCGCAAATTGGACGACCTCGACAACTACCAGGTCCCGCAACTCGCCCAGTGTCAGGGGCCCCTCTCTTTCCACCACGAACTTGCCGCCGCCGTCTGCGCCGAACTCGCTCGCTGCCGCAGGGACGCAGAGGTGCACCTCTTTCTCGCCGCGTGTCACCTCGCTGCAAAGCTCTCACTCACTCGGACATCCCCGCCACGCAGGAGTTCAAGCTCGAGGTCGACGACCTCGAACGCGCTCGCGACCGCGCCGCCGCTGCCGAACACGTCAACGCCCTCCAGCAGCGCATCGACTCGTCCGTCGGCCCCCCTTGCCTCTGCTTGCAGCCACCCTCACTGATACCTAGGCCTCCCCCGCGCGCAGCTCGACCAAGCTCTACCGCCAAGCCGTCGTCGCCTCCAAGCGCCAGATCGACGCCTATGGCCACCTCGCGGCGCGGGACGAGCTCCTCGCGCCCTCGGCGGGGGCGGGCTCGTCCGGGAGGGGATCGCCAAGCCCCTACGGTGGTCAGGGAGCGAGTGCGGGGAGGGCGCGCAGTCCCGGGCCGAATCAGAGGTGCGTGTCGCCGTGTCTGTGTGCTCACCTTGAACGGCGAGCTGTGACTGACTGTCGGGCGTGTGGACACGCAGCGCCGACGATGCGCTCATGTCGGCGACGTCGGACGTGACCGAGGGTCTGAGGCGCACGCTCCAGCTCATGCAGCAAGAGGTGGACCGGTCGCTCGTCTCGAACGAGCTTCTCGGTGCGCCCTCCTCTTCCTCCCTCTCGCCTCCCCTCACAGTGGCCCTCTCTCTGACTCTCGACCAATCGAAACAGAGTCCCAAACCAAGACGATGGAGCTTACTTCGAACCAGTACTCGACCCTGTCGTCCCTCCTGCACACCTCCCGCGCCCTGATCACCGCCCTCGAGCGTTCCGCCATCCTCGACCGCCTCGTCCTCTTCGGCGCCTTCGCCTTCTTCATCGCCGTCTGTGCCCACATCTTCAAGAAGCGCGTCATCGACCGCGGCGTGCACGTCCTCGGCGCCGTCGGGTCCGTCCTCGGCGCCGTCTCGCGCCGCGCTGCGAGCGCCGGGGCGGCCGAGGCGGTGGGCGAGGTGGCCGAGAGGGCGGGGGAGGCCGTCAAGGACGAGGCAAAGGGCGAGATTGCGCGCGCCGCGGCGGCGGCGGGCGCGCTTGCTGGCGCGGCGTGGCGCAGGGCCGAGAAGCTCCGCGAAAGGGCGTTCCCGAGGCCCGAGGAGGACGAGGAGGAAGACGCTGCGACGCTGCAGGAGGAAGAGGAGGAGGTCGCGCAGGGGGTCGTCCCCCGCTTGGACGAGGGCGACGCGCGCGTTCGTGCCGAGCCGGTGCAGCCGCCCGCGTCTTTGGCTGACGATCTCGAAGAGGCAGAAGACGACGAGACCTTCTTCGACGCGCCGGAGCCCTCCGTCGCGGCGCCCAGCCCCGCCGTCGAGCCCACTCCGACACCCATCCCCGAGCCTGCCCCCCCGTCCGCGCCCGCGCCCCCGCGCGAGCCTGAGCCTGAGCCTGCCTCGCAGCCCCGCCTCAACGACCCGCTCTCTGTGTCCGCGGCCGCACCCGCAAGTCACGACGTCCCCACAGCCGCCGCCCCGCCGCCTGCGCCGCCTTCCGCCGCCGACGCCCCCGAGACTATCGCCCTCCGCCAGCCACACCCTCCCGTTCCGAGCACCGACGCGCCGAGCGAGGTCGAGTTCGTCCCTGCTGCTGCTGCTGGGACGCCCGCACCGGAGGACGAGGATGAGGGGCTCGTGCCGGTCCAGCCCGCTTCGGAAGAGGGCGACGATTCGGACCGTGTCTTCCGCCCGCTCGAGCGCCTTCGCCCGACGCGGCCGGATTTGGACGCCCAGTTGGGGGACGTGCAGGGTGTCGTGGATGCGCATGCGTCAGCAGGGGAGCGGAATGCGGAGGAGGCCGTTGAGGAGGAGGACGCGGTCCCCATCGTCGAGCGTGACGCTGCGCTCGAACTCGAGCTCGAGCACGACCCCGTCGCGCCGGCAGAGCAGTCCCTCACTGCGCCCGCTCCGTCGGATGTGCCCTCGTCTTCGTCTAAGCAGGTCGTCGACGACCAAGCCGCACCGGAGCCCGTCACCCTCCCCATCGACCTCGACGCCCACGTCGACGCCGACGTCCTCGCCGCCGTGGACGCTTCCGCCGCAGAGGCGCGCATCGCCGAGGCGCACGCAGGCGGCGAGGGCGGGACGCGTGTCCCCGAGCGGGAGGAGCTGCGCGAGGGGGGCCTGCCGCGCGTCGAGCTCGACGATGCGGGCGCAGGCGCGCGCGGGGACGAGGGTCAGGTCGAGGAGATGAGGCTGCCGGTTGATCTGGACAAGGAGCAGACGGTGTGGGAGCGGGAGGGCGAGGAGGCGGACCGCTCGGCTACCGCCGCCGCTGAGGAGCAGAGCGACGAGTCCCTCCTCGACGAGATGCTCGACGCGCAGCTCGGCTCGACCTTCGGAGGTGTGGTTTCGCAGGGCGGCGCGGCGTGGTATGAGACGGACGCGCCGGCGGCGGCGCTCTCGCCAGCAGAGGCCGAGGACGCAGAGGCTGCTGAGCGGGACCTGCACGCCGCGGCGAGCGAGGGCGCCGCTCAGCTCCCCGTCGACGAAGCGCCCGCAGCGTACGCCGATTTCCCGCTCAACGACGCGTCGGCCGTTCTTGGCGCGAGCGAGGGCGACAGTGCGACTGAGATCCCGCAGGAGGCTCCGACGCCGCCGTCGACCGCGGCGACTACCGCCGAGCCAACACTGGCGGCGACGCCCGCCACCGCAGCCGACGAGGGCGACGGTGCCCTCTCCGCGACGCCTGAGCCGCCCGTCTCGGCGGCGCCGGAACGCCCGACCGAGTCCGCCGGCGCCGCCGTCCGGGAGGACGACCCCGACGAGGCGCGCGACGAGGCTGCACCGCCCGCTGCCGAGGCGGAGGAGTCGGTCGGGGCCGCGCAGCCGTCGAGTACAGGCGTGGCCACGGCCGAGACGGAGGTCGAAGCCGAGGCCGCGCAGACGCTGGCGCCCGCATCGAGTCGGCAGGATGAGGCGGAGGAGGTCCCGATGGCAGCTGAAGACAGGGAAGAGCCGCTCGAGGAGGAGCACGAGTCGATCGACGAGCTCGACGATGCCGAGCTGGAGGTGGACTCGCCGGGCGAGGTCGGCGTAGCTGCCCTCGAGCGCGCCGATGAAGAGGATGTGCCGAGTGTGGACCCACCGCTGTCCGATGCGCACGACGACGACAACGACGGCGACGCGCGCGAGACCGACGAGGAGCTTCCCATTCAGCTCGTGGACGTGGAGGCGGCGGGCCCGTCCGACGACGACGACGACGAGCCGGCGAGCCAAGGCGACTACGAGCTCGACCTCGAGGAGCGCGACCTCCCGGCGCACGGCGCCGAAGACACCGAGCGGCTCGAGGACCTGCCACTGTCTACAGAGGCGCCGGCCCCCTCGCCCGACGAGGGGGAAGACGACTCGGGCGAGTACGCCGTCGACGTCGACATGCTCGATGCTGAGCTCGCCAACTCGGACGTCGTCTTCCCCGATCCATCCATCGACGAGGACGACACGTCTTCCTCCGCGCACTATGACGACGAGGGCAACAACGTCGACAACAATGACGACGGCGCCGTCTTCGAGTCTGCCGCGGACGAGGCGGTCGCACAGCACGTCGGCGAGCAGGCGCCTGCGCCGGGTCACGACGCGGATGAGGCACTGCACCGGGCGGAGGACATCCTCGACGAGCTCGAACACGAGGAGGAGGGCTACGACGAGGGCGCGGAGGATGGTCTTGACGCGTACGAGGGCGAGGGCGAGGGCGGCGAGGAGGAGGACCCGCACTGGCAAGAGGAGGAGGAGGAGGAGGAGGAGGAGGAGACGCCCGCGCCGAGGGACGAGCTGTGAGCAGACCGCAGACGCTGTGCAAACCTCGCAACCCTTTCCTGTGCCGTCGGTCGCAGCCTTTGACGCGAGACGGAATGCGAGGGCGCAGCGATCCTTGTTGATCCGCGCACGTGCGCGCGTGCGCTCCCCCACCTCTCGGCTCTTCTCCCCGGCCCGGAACTACTCCTTATCGTCGTCACGTCACCCTCTCTCTCTCTCTCTCGTCTCCTCGTTCCTCTCTCTCCCCATTACGCCGCATGCTCCAGCTCAAGACGGTCCACGACGCGCGCCGCACCCGCGCCCTTCCCTCCTCGACGCGCCTGCACGCCCACGGTCCGCTCGCCGCGAGGCGCGACAATGGCACGACGAGCACCGCCGCAGGAGGAGGCTGCGGGCTGACGGCACGCCTCGTGGGTGTTGGTTCGCCTAGAGACACCGTGCAGGTGCGCGCCAGGCCGCCAAAGGTGCTGCCGTCTGGCCCTGCCGCCGCGACAAAGGCCTCGACGACGCCGGGCGACGCCCAAGTGATGGCCCCGCGCGCCGCTGGCGGACCTGCGACGAAAGTCGTCGTCGAGGTTGTTGCTGCACTGGCTCAGGAGGGGGAGCAGGAGGCGACGGCATCAGGGGAAACGGCGAAGCCTGCGGCATTCGTTGACGCTCCTCGCCGGCGACCTTGTCGTGCGTCCGCATTTCTCTCGGCGCGCCGTGATGAACATTGCTGACACTTCATCGCGACGAGGTCAGGCACGCAGTCCCACGACTTTGAGCTCGTCTTCCCCGCCGGGCCAGGCTTTGACGCAGCCGAAGCGCCGTCGCTCCGTTCGCCGGCAGACGAGGACGACTGGGAGTTTTTGTCGCTCGAACAGGGCGAAGATGTCTCACGCAGAAATTCAACGGGTGCGGCGGACGGCACCTCGGCCGTGCACGCAGCGACGAGCGCCGCCGCTCCTCTCGCTGTCGCCGCGTGACCTTCTTTCGACCTCTCGCGTCTCTTGTCCCCTCTTGCCCTTCCTGCCTCTCGTCACACACCCTGAGCTGCACCGTTGTTACGCGCGTGAATGGCCCGCGCCTCTCTGTCCATCTCTGTTCATACCCTCGCCGTCCTCACACCCACTCGCAGTCCTCAGAAGTCTCTCTCGAAGTTCAGAAGCAGTATTGAAGCGTTGCAGTTCCTTAGTATTGACAACAACACAGTCGTTCCGTCCCCGCAAGCCTCGAGACGTCCACCCACCAGACTAGACGGACCCGACCCTTTCCCTCCTCCCTCCCGCTCCACCCCCCACCCCCTGTCCCGTCTCGTCCCTCATCTCGACAAACAGGAAGTACTTGGCCGTGTTCCTCTGACTGCTCGTCCCCTCCCCGACCGCGCGCGCCCACCCGCCGCCGCCGCCGCTCGCGCTGGGCGACAGGGCCGCGCTGCCCGCGTTGGGGAGGTGGTTGAGCGTGAGCGACGTCCAGTTGCGCGCGGGGGTGATGCCGAGGCCGAACATGCGGTCGAAGAGGCTGTGTGGGTGCATGGATGAGCGGACGAGGGGTGAAGCGGGGAGAGCAGGGTGGGGGGACGCACTCTGCGACCCAGAGGCGCGCGTAGTTCTGACACGTCGTGAACGGCAGATGGAGCGCGGGTGAAGAGAGCGAAGGCTCCAGAGAGCGCAAGCTGCGGTAAATGATCGATCTGCAGTGGTAGGTCCGCTCAGCACCACGCGTGACGAGAGCGAAACGAACCAGAAGGAGGCAACACACGGCTGGGGCGTCCCGAAGCGGAACGCGGCCGAGAAAGCAGAGCGCCACTTCTCGTCGACGAGGCGCGCGCAGCGCGACGGGTCGTCGCAGTGCGAGTGACAGTTGTAGTCCCGCACGAGCGCGACTTGGCCGAGCTTGAGAAGGCGCTCGAGGAAGTTTGAGCGCCTGCGATTGAAGACCCTGGGGTCAGCATGTATGCCTGATCAAGGCGGAAGGAGATAGTACATTGAGCGGAGAAACGCGGCGTACCTGCGCTCGAGGCGAAGTAGCGTCGTCGGCGACAGGACGGCGAGGTCCTCCCCGATGCTGTTGTACGCGTCGAGGACATACCGCGAGGCTTCCTTGTATAGCTCCGGGATCCCGTTCTCCTGCACGTCCGTTGGAGGTCAGCAGGCTGGTCTGGCGCGGAGGTAAAGCTGAATGGCTTGCCTCGGCGATCTTCATGCACAGCACAGGACGACCGGCGGCTGAGGGGAGCAAGAAGGCGAGGCACGCGTTCATCAGGCTCGGGATGTCGAACTTGAGCGCCATGCGACAACTGCCCGACAAAGACTCAGTGCCACGCTTGAGAGGAGGACGCGTAAAGAGGTTGAGCGAGAACGCACAGGTCCTCGACGTTGGTCCAGTCGATCGCACACTCAAGTCGCGGGTAGATGTGGCAGAGCAGGTCCTGGAAGCTCGACGCCGTCTCCTCGACGAGGCGCAGACGGCACTCGAGCCAGTCTTCGCCGTCGTCCCCGTCCTCCGTGTCCTCGATGACGCTTGACGCCGCGAGTGACGCGCTGACGGAGGCGGCGGGTGCGCCGAGAAGAGATGCGCTCGACGCCGCGAGCGGGTACTCGGGCAGGTCGAGTACGGGCGTGCGCACGCCGTCGCCGTCCTCGCCGGGAAAGGGTAGCGGTTCCGCATCGTCGTCGCGGTCGGTGCTCGCCGACGCAGCAAAGCTGTCGCGCTCGCTCGTCTCGCCCCGCCTCTCTCCGTCTGCCTTTGGCCGCTTCGACGACGACGACGACGACACGGGTTCCGTCTCGCGCCAGCCGCCGTTGAGGAGGCCCTCGAAGAAAGGCGACGCGAGGGCGAGCACTTCTCGGTGCGTGTAGAAAGTGGCGTTGTCGACGCGGATCCGCACCGTGCCTCTCAGCGGCGCAAACTTGCTGAAGACGGGGAGCACCGAGACGAACGGGCGGGCGGCGACGGGAGGGGAAGTCGCGGGGAGGGGAGTGTGCGAGTTGGACGAGTGTTGCGGCCCGGCGGCGTACCCCGGCGAGCCGAACGCGGCGGTGTCGCTCGAGTGGGTGGCCGTTGTCGGGCGACTCGGCTGGAGCAGATTGGACGGAGGGTGGCTCTGCATCTTCGAGTCCTGAGAGGTCGAGCCTGTCGGGGTCGGGACGCGACGAGGAGGAAGTGGGGGGAAGCGAGAGCTGCAACGGGGGCAGTCGCACGCTGGCGCAGGCGCGTACGCAGTATTGGGCGCGTGTTCCGCTGGCGTGTAGCGCGTCTGCCGTGTCGGTGGGGGTTGGATCGGAGGGAAACCTCGAGCGAGCCGGTCGGCCGACTTCTTTGTGCTGCCTCCACTCGCTGTTCTTGCTCTCGGAGGACACATGGTCCTCTGGTAGGCTTCAATGAACCCACCCTTGCGTGGTTCAGCTCCACCCGTTGGTTCCGCCTCTTGTCTTCGCGCTCAAACGTCTTCGTCCAGTCTTCGTCGCTTTCGCTCGCGCGTCCTCGTTCGCTTTCGCTAGCGGACAGTCACAAACTCTCGTCGAGCTACTCTTCCCCAACGCCGCAGTCTGCTGGTCGAGCCGACCCCGTCGCTTGCGCCCATGCCTAGTGCCAGCGCTCCTCTGAGTCGCCGCGGCCGCCTTCGGCCAGCCCTGCGCGTCCCGCCTTGACGGCGTGAGACTGGAGCTGTCAAAGTCACCAAGCAGTTTCCGAGAACACCAAAGAGCAGACGCGCCGGGGCGCCCTCGTATCGCCTCCGAGCCTCTTACCGTCCCTCGTCGTGGTCGCAGCGCAGGTGGGAAGCCGCCGGCTGATCCAGTGTCTTCGACGAGCGACGAGACCGCTGCGAGTTGGCGGCTTGATGAACCAGCTCGAGCCGCTGGCGCACGAAGTTCGAGTGGGGAGCGCCAGTCGCCTTTGGTGACGGGCAACGTGCAGCTTCAGCCACGACTGAGGGCGGACCTGGGCACCGGTCAAGCCGCCTCACGATACTGCCGATGCTCGGACGGACCTAGAGGCGGAGCGAAACGTTGGCGGCCCAGGTGCGGTCGATCGCCGCTGCCAGGGCATCGCAGAAGATTGATAGAGCTTTGAGGTCATAGCGGGGGCGCGCAGTAGCCGCCACGACACAGCCTGAAGCGAGAGAGGCCCGGGAGAAGGAGCGAGAGAATCGCCGAGTGAGAGAGTCCGCGACTGCAGCGGGCACGCGCTGAGAAGGCTCAAGCCGTAGATGAGAGCCCATAAGGAGCTTCTGTCGCGCCAGACTGGCAGCAGGGGCCGACGGGAGCGCGGATTGGCTCGAGGGAGGAGCACCTCAAGAGGCCAAGGGGGACCAGGAGGGTCTCTCCCCGTCCTGTCGCTGCCCTCGCGCTAGCTAGAGCCGTTGCCAGCCAGTCCTGCCCGTCCGTTGCTCCACGCCCAGCTCCACCCACCCGTCACTCGCCCCACAGCCCGCCACTCTCAGTTCGCCCCCAGCCCTCCCCCTCCTCCCATCACCTGACCCGCTCCTCCTCTTCACGCCCGTGAGAAGAGCTACAGCATGTCCGGACTCGTCCTCCCCACTCGTGGCAACACTCAGAACAACGGCAGCAGCGGCTCGGCGGCCCTGGCAGGAGCAGCGGGTCCCGGTGGCGCAGCACCCGAGTCAGACGCGCAGGACAAGGGCAAGGGCCCTGCCCAGGCAGGCGACGAGGCTGGGGCAGTGATCCCAGGCGTCAACGGGATCGTCCCGACGTTGCAGTGAGTCTCGCAGCTTGCCTCACCGCTTGCTCTGGACGAGAGGTGCCGCGGCCGAGGGGCGACCTGGCCCTGGGTCAGCCGAGTCGGCCCCGGCGGTTCTGGCGCAGCCTCCGTGCTCGCTGAGAGTCAGTGGGGATGAACTGTCTGGCCTTATGCCGGGAGGGTGGTGTGCACGTACCGAGTCAGTCGTGAGCACCCCTTGTTGACACGCTCTGTTCCCTTCGCCGCCGCGAAAGGAACATTGTCGCGACCGTCAACCTCGAGTGCAAGCTCGACCTCAAGACGATCGCGCTCCATGCGCGCAACGCCGAGTACAACCCCAAGGTGCGTCCCAATCCTCGCTCGCGTGCTCACAGCCGAGGCGTCTCGCGAAGCAGGACTGACCAAGGCTCGGGACCCTCCCTCCTCCGCTCCTGCACGCACCTCCCTCGACCACCTGCAGCGTTTCGCGGCGGTCATCATGCGTATCCGCGAGCCCAAGACGACCGCGCTCGTCTTTGCGTCGGGCAAGGTCGTCGTGACGGGAGCCAAGTCGGAGGACGACTCGCGTCTCGCGGCGCGCAAGTTTGCGCGCATCATCCAGAAGCTCGGCTTCGAGACCAAGTTCACCGACTTCAAGATCCAGAACATCGTCGGCTCGGTGCGTCGTCTCTCTTCCACCTCGGTGCTCTCTCAAGAGTGCCTCTCGCTCACTCGCTGCTCCCGCCACCCATAGTGCGACGTCAAGTTCCCGATCCGTCTCGAGGGTCTCGCCTACGGACACGGGCACTTTAGTTCCTACGAGCCCGAGGTGCGTCTCTGCTCTCAGCACACCGTCGCGCACTTGCAGCGCGCGAGACTGACGCTCTTGCACCGTACCTGCGCTCAGCTGTTCCCCGGCCTCATCTACCGCATGGTCAAGCCCAAGGTCGTCCTCCTCATCTTCGTTTCGGGCAAGATTGTCCTGACCGGTGCCAAGGTGCGACTCCCCCGCGCTTGCCTCGCTCTACCCGGCTCACTGATCTTAGAGACTGACGACCTCCGCATCCGACCTGCAGTTCCGCGAGGAGATCTATCAGGCTTTTGCGGCGATCTACCCGGTCCTGAACGAGTACCGCAAGCCGTGATCAAGCCGCCGGCCGCGCGTTCGGATCCGCCTCGACCGCCTTCGCAACACCCCCGCATACCCTCGTCGTCCCACCATTTGCCCGCGTATACCTAATCTCCACTCTTCCCTTCGCATCAACACATCACAAACCAGCGGCCGCGCCCGCTCGAGCGGGGACGGGCACTGAGAGCGCTTCACTGCTGCTTCCTCTGCGCTCCGTCCCCCCTCTGCACCACCGCGCCCTCGCTCGCCCGCCGCCGAGGGCGACGCCTTTTCTCCCGGCCTCGAATCCGCGCACCGCAACACATCAAGAAAACATCTCTCCTTCTCCTCCCCGCCGTCGTCGTCGTCGTTCCCACCCTTCAAGCTGTACCGCCTCACTCTCTCTCCCTCTCTTGCCACGCCCTCGTGCGACCCCCCTTCCCTCACTTTCCGCGCCCTCGCCGTGTTGTACGCGCGCTCCCTGCGCCTCTCTCTCTCTCTCTCTCTCACCCCCTGATGGCTCTGTGTGCGCTCCCTTTCACTTCTGTACAGCACGCGGGAGGAGGGAGAGTCGAGGGGAAGGGGCTCGAGGACCCGCAGGGCTCGAGGAGATTGGCGCGGAGTTGAGGTGACGGTGACGGTGCAACGATTGCTTGCCGTGGTTCGCGCTTTCATGAGGGCACGAGAGGGTCGGCGGAGACGCAGTGAGGGGAGCGCCGCGTGCGGTGCCGGCGCCCGCGACCCCTCCGCTCTGCAGCTGCTGAACTGCGCGCGGTCTCGCGTGCGAGCGACGGGCATTGATCGTTCCATCACACTCGAGCAAGCGCCAAGCGAGGTCACGCACGCAGGCAACCGAGCCGCCGCCAACGAGCAGGTCGAGCAAGCGGGGCTCTGCGCGCGAGAAAAGCACAGCGAAAGCTTTTCTTGCCGCACGCCCCGGGCCCGCGCCGAGCGGCCGGAGGGGACCTCGGTGAGCACTCGGGGCAACGGACAGACAGCCTTCGGGCGCCTTCGAGCGGCACGGGGTGGTCGAGGTGAGCTGAGCGGGAGGTGCGAGCGGTCGCACCCGCGCGTACGGGGTGCTGGGTACGCGCGCGCGTCGACCTCGCCTTCCTCGCCTCAGGCGAAGGCGCCGGTGCTGCGGGAGTCAGCTGGGAGTCTCTGTAGGCGGATAAAAGCAGCAAGGCAGCCTCGCGAGGCGTGTAGGGGGTGTGAGAGCCGGAGCAGGGGAGGTGACTTGACTCAGCGGGGAGCGGACACTCGTCGTCCCTCACGCGCTCCGAGCGGTGCAGGCGGGAACTGAGCCGCCTGCCAAAGCACCTCGAGCCACTGCGAGCTCGTCAGGTCTCAAGAGCTGGTTCGGGAGGAGCAGGGACGGGGACGGGAGGGTGCGTGTCAGCTCGGCTGGGGGCGAGCACACAGGCCCCAGGGCAGCTCGCAATGGCGCCTGGCCAGGGGCAGCGGAAAGCTCGGCCTGCACAGACTGCAGTGTGCGGCCTTGATTGTTCCCAAAGGGCGAGGGGAGAGCGGGGGAGGGGGCAGACGAGGGTGACCGAGGAGGCGGGACGGGGCGAGGTTTTGCTCGGGCGATGGAGCAACGACGAGGCGACGAGGGCGGGCGCGGGTGGTGCCATGCGAGAGGTGTCGGTGCAGGCTGTCGCAGCATGTCAAGCGCACAGCAGCACGGTGCGTGAGAGAGCGAGGGCGGGCGTTGCCGTCACGGGGAGGCCGGCCTGAAAGTCTCGGCATCGCGGGCGATGCCTCTCTGTCTCCTTTTCCCCCCTTCCCCTTTCCCGCCTCTCCTCGTCGGCGTCCGTCGCCTCGCCTTGCTCGCGTCGTCGTCGTCGTCGTCGTCGCTACCTCCTTCCTCCCCTCTCACCTCTCGGCTGCTCGCCTTTCTCTCTACTTTCTCTTCTCTCGAGTCCTCTTCACTGAGGTACACACACACCATGGACGGCTCGCCTGTCAACGACGCCCCGCCTCCTCCGCCTCCGCCCCCAGCCCTCAAGGGCCCGGACGTCGTCTCGACGTCGTCCCTCCCGACCCCACCTGCGACCACCGCGGTCGAACCTGCAGACAGTCTCGCAACGGCACCCACAGCATCTCAGCAGCAACAAGAGGCGCCCGTCGCTGCTCCTGCCGCCGTCGTCGACCTCGCGCCGCCCGCCGTCGCCCTCGAGCAGCCCCACGCCGTCCCTCCTCCTCCACCGCCCGCCGCTGCTCTCCCGCCTCACGTTGGATTCCCAGCCAAGCTCGAGCACAAGGACAGCTCGAGCAGCGTCGTGGCGCAGCCTCCGACGCCCGCCCCGGTCGTCCCGGAACCCGCGCCCGCCGTCGCTGCCCCTGTCCAGCCCGCGCCCGATCCTGCGCCTGCGCCTACAACTGCACCCACTGCAGAGCAGCCGCACTATGCGCACCCGCACGGCGAGGTCAACGGCGCGTACGAGTCGCTCGTCGAGCACACGGGAGTGCACCCGGGGCTTGGCTCGCACCCGCTGTCGTCGGTCGACCAGAACGGCGTCAACGGCGACGGCGACATGGCGAACGGCTCGTCGTCGGTCGACGTGCTCGCCGACGTCGCCATGGGCGAGGCGGCGCTCGGGCTCGCCGACTTCGCGGCGGGAGCGGGCTCGGGCGACGTCAGCGGCGGCTCGCCGGGCCTGCCCCCGGCGGCGGGAGGAGGAGGAGGCGTGCCCGAGTCGTCGCCGGCGCTCAAGCGCAGTGCGGACGAGGCGGCGTACGGCGAGCAGGGTGGGATGCTGGCCGAGTCGGTCGAGGAGCGCGAGGCCAAGCGGTTCAAGGTCGAGGAAGAGGTTCGTCTCTGCCCGCTCTGCCCTCGTTCTCTTTCCATCCCGTGCTGAACAGGCCGCGCCGTCTCGCTGCGCTTTGCGCTTGTCCAGACTCCTGCTGTGCCGACTCCTGCGGTCGAGCAGCCCTCGCCCTACCCTTCGGCCCCTGCGCCTGTTCCGACGGGTCCTGAGGTCGTCGAGCCGTCACCGGCGCCATCCTCCTCGATGCCGCCCGCGAGCGCTCCCGCTGCGTCGCCCGCGCCGACCCCGTCGCCCGCGCCGACGCCCGTCCAGGGCTTTGACCCGTCGGCCTTCACCACGGCGCCGACGTTCGCTTCCTCTGCGCCTCCTCCTCCGCCGCCTGCGCCCGCTGCGGCGCCGACCATGTCGCCCAACGACATGCACCACTACTCGCAGTCGCCGCTCGGCGTCCCCCCCTCCGCCCCTCCCTCGTCCCTTCCCTCGCCCGCCCTCCCCGTCTCGGCGCCCTCGGCGTCCTCTCCCGCCGCCCTCAATGGCACGCCCGACGCGCATGCTCAGCAAGCCCCGCCCCAGCAGCAAACGCAGCCGCAGTCGCAGTCGCAGCCGCAGCAGGAGCAGCCTGTCGCGTCGACGTCGACCGCTGCCAAGCCGGACCCGGACGCCGAGGGCTCGCCCGCGCCGCCTGCGCCGGCCGAGCCCGCGCCGATGCACATCATGACCAAGGAGCAGCAAAAGTTTGCCATCAACATGGTGCGCAACCTCAAGCGCAACAAGAACGCGCCGCCGTTCCTCAAGCCCGTCGACGCCGTCGCGCTGCTCGTGCCCGACTACTACAAGATCATCACGCACCCGATGGACCTGGGCACGGTCGAGGCGCGCCTGCAGGCGACGGGCAGGGGCATGCAGGCGGCCGTCAAGGCGCACCGCACGTACGGCCTCGACTACAGCGAGGGGCGCGATCCGGCGGGCAAGTGGGAGGGTTCGACCGCGGGCGAGGACGGCAACGAGCCGTACCGCACGGCCGAAGAGTTCAAGACGGACCTGGACCGCATCTGGGCAAACTGCTTCCGCTACAACGGCCCGCGCGAGAAGAACCCCGTGTCGGCCATGGCGGGCGCCATGCAGGACTCGGCGGAGAAGACGTACCGCGGCATGCCCTTTGCCCCGGCCATCTCGGTGCGTATCGCTTCTCTTCGTCTCCTCTCTCTCGCGTCACCGTTGCTGACACGTCCTCCCCGCTCTTCTCTCCCCCCCTCCCTGGCCGCGCGCGTGCAGCCTTACCCGCCCAAGTTCGTCGAGCCGCCCAAGCCCGCCATGCCCATGCCGCCGCGCCCCGCCGAGAACACACGGCCAAAACGCGAGATCCACGCGCCGGCCAAGGACCTGCCGTACCTCGAGAGCGCCGGCGTTGACGTGACGGCCGGCGGCATCTACAACTTGACGGGCCTGCCTGGGTACGCCGGCGCGAGCGGCGGGTCGGCGCCCAAGAAGGGCAAGAGCACGGCAAAGGTGGCGCAGGAGCAGATGCGCTTCTGCAAGGAGGTCGTCAAGGAGCTGTACAAGAAGGTGCACGAGCAGTATGCCTACCCGTTCTACCACCCAGTCGGTGCGTTTGCCGTCTCTCTCTCTCTCTTCCTCTTCCTTCACGTGCTCGACGAGCCCGCAACTGACGACACCCCGACGCGCTCGTGTGTGCGTCCGCAGACCTCGCGGCGTACCCGACGTACCTCCAGTTCGTCAAGAAGCCGATGGACCTGTCGCTCGTGCGCTCCAAGGTCGAGCACAACCAGTACCCGGCGCCGCCGTACGAGGCGTTCGAGCGCGACGTGCGCCTCATTTTCCAGAACTGCTACGCGTTCAACCCGCCGCAGACGCCCGTGCACGAGATGGGCCGCCGCCTCGAGACCGTCTTCGAGGCCAAGTGGGCCGAGCGCCCGATCGCCTACGAGGAGGAGTCGGACGAGGAGGAGGACGGCCTCACGGCCATGGAGCAGCAGCTCAACCTCCTCCAGCAGAACATCGAGCTCATGAAGGCCAACAAGAAGGCGCAGAAGGAGGCCAAGCGGTTCGCCCAGATGCAGGCGCGCATGCACGCCGCCCCGCCTCCGCGCCCGCCGCCTCCTCAGAAGAAACCCGCCCAGCAGCAGCCCTACATGCCGTACGGCGCGCCGCCCCCTGCCCCGCCGCGTCCCAAGAAGACGCACTCGGGCGGGCCCCGCCCCGGTGGCGCGCCCAAGAAGCCCAAGCGCCGGCGCGACGACGACTCGGACGACTACTACGAGGACGACGGCGGGGCGTACTACGGTGGCGGGTCGGCGTCGACGTCGAGGCGGCACACGGCGTCGGACCTGTCGCACCACCACCACCACGCGCACCACCAGCCCGCCATGGAGGAGTACGTTGACTTTGAGATGAAGCGCGAGCTCGCCGTCAAGATTGTGTCGTTCGAAGGCGACCAGCTCGAGGAGGCCATCAACATCATCCGCCGGGGCCGTCCCGACTTGCTCGGCGCCGCCAACCAAGAGATCGAGCTCGACATTGACCAACTCGACCAGCGCACGCTCCTCGCCCTGTACCGCTACGTGTGCCCGGACTCGCAGCCGGCCGTGCGTCCCGTCGCGAGCCCCGCGGCGCCACCACGCGGCGGCTCGTCCAAGCCGCCCAAGGGCGGTGCCCAGGGCCGCAACCAGCGCAAGAACCTCGACGAGGAGAAGGAGGCGGCGCGCATCGAGGCGCTCGAGGCGCAGCTCGCGCAGTTTGACAACGCGGGTGGCCCGCCGGGTGGCGACCAGAGTCGGCGCGGGAGCGAGACGGCGCTCGACGGCGGCGCGGCGGGTGGTGCCGGGGTCGGCGGAGAGGGAGGCGCGGGCGGCGACCAGGCGAGCAGCGACAGCTCGTCGGACGACGGCAGCGACTCGGACTCGGACGAGGAGTGAAGCGGCGGTTCGATGGCGGTCTCCCTTCCCCTCCCTACTCTTTCCTCCTTTCTCGTCTCTCTTCGCTTGCGGGCGCGCCTGCGTGAGCACCTTATACCCCACCCTTCCTCTCGTTCCTTTGCCCTCACTCTCCTCCTACTCCAGTCCTCGACCGTACACACCCTCCCGCTCCTCGTCCAGCGCCTTTTGCCTGCGCTTCCCCATCGCCTCACCCGTCTTCGCCGTGCTTGCTCTCCCTCGTGTTGTGCTCGATACTACACCCTGAAAACCGTCGCAGTAGCATTCTCTCCCCCACGGCCCTCGTCCGTCTCCCGTGCGAGCTGAGAGCGAAAGGCTTCGAGTCGCTCGAGACGCCTCTGCACGACGCAAGGGAGCACGGTAAAGACGCAACGTGCGTAAGCTGCTCGAACGAGTACCTGCAAGTCAACGGACTCGGTGAAGAGAGCGCGCTGAAACCGGAAGGGGCGGTGCAGCCAGGTGCGAGCGAGCCGTGCTCGAGGCCAGATGGCGGCGGCGGCGGCCTCATCTCCTCGCCACTCTCCCCAGGTGCTCTTTAGCTCAGGTGCAGCTCTGACCCCCATGTCAGGCCCACGCTTTGCTCGCTTGCATACCGACCCGCGCTTTGTGCGCCCAAAGGCGAGCAAGACCAAGTTCGTCGTCGACGACCGGTTCAAGCAACTCTTCGAGGACCCGCAGGGTGCGTTGCTCGGCCCGAGTGCTCCTGGTAGCGTCTGACAACACAGCTGACCATGCGTGCGCCCGCAGCGTCCGGCTCCAAGAAGAGCAAGCTAGCGCGCAAGGTCGACAAGTACGGCCGCCCGCTCGAGAAGGAGGCCTCGGTCAACGAGCTCAAGCGCTACTACCGACTCGCGTCTCCTGGCGCAGAGGCGGACGAGGACGACGGCGAGGAGGCAGGCGAGGACGGCGAGGACGCCGAGAGTGCTGAGGGGGAGGAGGACGAGGCAGAGCAGGGGAGCGAGGACGAGGCGGCGGGCGCGCGCCCGGGCTTCGTGGACCTCGCGCGTGGTGAAGTCCTGCTTGAGTCGTCCGATGAGGAGGGCGACGAGGCAGTGTCTGACGCCGAGTCCGACTCGTCGTCCGCGGCCGGTTCTGTCACCCTCGGCGGACGCACCTCGCGCCGTCGCCCGTCGCGCAGCCCCTCCATCGACCTCTCCGAGACTGAGCCCACGTCGCTCTTCCCCGACGAGGACGACGAGGCCGCACAGCTCCCGGACGAGGACGACGAAGACGATGCCGAGCCTACCCGCCGGCTCGCCATCGTCAACATGGACTGGGACCACCTCCGAGCGTCCGACCTGTACCGCGTCCTCGCGTCGTGCCTCTCTGCGACGGCCGCCTCGATCCAGCAGCGCAAGCCGAGCGCCAACGACGACCGCGACGCCGTCAAGCTCCCGAGCAAGCTCCCGAGCAAGCTCGCCATCGCGCCCGGGCGGCTCAAGAGCCTCCGCATCTACCCGTCGCAGTTTGGCCGCGAGCGCATGGAGCGCGAGGCCGTCGAGGGCCCGCCGGTGGACGTCCTCCGCGCCAAGGGCGCCGAGTCGAGCGACGAGGACGAGGATGATGGAAAGACGCTGAAGCTTGGGAGGAAGGACAAGGGCAAGCAGAGGAGGCGGAGGGCGGCGAGCGACGACGAGGATGACGACCTGACGGCGAAGGACCTCGTCGACGAGCAGCTGCAGGAGGGCGACGACTACGACACCGAGGCCTTGCGCAAGTACCAGCTCGAGCGGTTGCGGTGCGTCTCGCTCTCTGTCAACAACCGTGTGCCCCTGCATGTCGTGCTCACTCGGGTCTGCAGGTACTACTTTGCCATCGCGACCTTCGACTCGGTCGCGTCGGCCAAGCACGTCGTCGAGCAGGTCAACGGAACCGAGTTTGAGCGGACGGCCAACGTGTTTGACCTGCAGTGCGTCTCGCGTTTCGCTTCATGTCTCCATGGACCTCTCCCTTGCTCACCAACTCGCTCCTGCAGGTACGTGCCCGACGACACCTCGTTCGATGACGACCCCGTCCACGACGAGGCGACCGAGGCGTCCATCGCCGCTGAGGGCAACGCCTACACCGGCATCGACTTCCAGACCGACGCGCTCCGGCACTCCAAGGTAAAGCTCACCTGGGACGCAGACGACCCCCACCGCAAGACTAAGCTCGAGACGTTCCTCGCCGCCGCGCTCGACCGCTCCAAGCAGAAGGGCGCGACCAAGGGCAAGCCCAAGATTGGCGAGGACGACATTGCGCAGTACCTCGCTTCGTCGTCGGACGAGGAGGACGGCGCCGAGGGGGACGAGGACGAGCAAGACGACTTCTTCGAGGCGGCCGAGAAGCCCGCCCCTGCCCCCGCCGCGGCGGAGGCGCCAGCGTCCGGCAAGCCCAAGAAGGAGGCCAAGCGCGAGCGGCTGCGGTCGTTGCTCGGCCTCGCAGGCGGCGACGGCACCGCGTCCGAGGTGACGTGGGACGGGGGCGACGTCCACGGCGGCAAGCAGCGCAAGGGCGCCGACGCGGGCATGCAGATCACGTTCGCGCCCGCGCTGTCGGAGCGCAGTGCCAAGCAGCTCGAGTTCACGGGCGGCGACGAGCGCCAGGAGACGAGCATCGAGGCGTACAAGCGCAAGGAGAAGGAGCGGCGCGAGCGCAAGAAGCTCGAGCGGCGCGCGCGCAACGAGGGCAAGACGGTCGACGAGCTGCTCGAGGAGGAAGGGATGCGCAAGGGCGTGCAGGGGGCGCCGCTCGAGCCGCGGGGGGACGACGCTGGGTTCGACGACGACTTCTTTGCCGACGACGGCGAGGACCCGTTCGCGGCGTACGACGACGGCGGGGCCAACAGTGGGGACGAGATTGGCGGTGCCGGCGGTGTCAAGGGCGGCGAGAGGGACAAGCTGTCGAAGAAGGCCAAGCGCGAGCAGCGCGAGGCCGAGGAGAAGGCCAACGCAGCCGAGCAGGCCCAGCTCGCGCTCCTCGTCGGGTCGGACGACGAGGACGACGTGGGCGGCGAGGGCGGCGAGGGCGGGCGCCACTTTGACATGCGCAAGATCCTCAAGTCGGAGAAGAACGCGGGCAAGAAGCGCAAGGTCAAGGGCAAGGGCAAGAAGGCCCTCGGCGGCGACAAGGACGAGGTCGTCAAGGACGACTTCAAGCTCGACCTTGGCGACGACCGCTTCAAGAGTCTGTACGAGGATTACGATTATGCCGTCGACCCCTCGAACCCTCGGTGCGTCTCTCCCGCTCTCGCCGTCCCTTGGCACCGTCAACCGCTCACTCACTCGCGCTCACAGCTACCAAAAGTCGCGCAACATGGAGGCGCTCCTCACCGAGGGTCGCAAGCGCCGCGCGGCCAAGACGGACAAGGCGCGCGCACCCGTCGCACCCTCGGAGGACAAGCCGCGCGCAAAGGTCGCGCCCGCACCGGCAGAGAGCGAGTCGCTGCGCGCGCTCGCCGAGTCGGTCAAGCGCAAGGCGGGCGACGTCGGTGGGCGAGGCAAGCGTGCCAAGGTCTGAAATAGGTAGCTTGCCGACTCTGCAGTCACATGCCTCTCGCTGCCTCGTGTGCGTGCACCGAGAGAGTTGATATTGACGAACTGAGAGAGCCGTGTGAAGGGAGGTCCGCCTAGAAGTCGCCCCCGCCGCCGTCGTCCCCTCCACCGCCGTCCTCGTACCCTTCCTGGTACGCGTCCTGCTGCGAGTCGTCGCTGTGGAGTGCGTCAGCGGGCAACGACGACGTGGGACAACGCCCTGGGGGGGGGAGAGGATGGGGCGACCAGGTGGCCGCTCCCCTGGCCCCAATGCCCGCGAGCGGGTCGACTGAGGGCAGACTCACATGGCATCCATGATCATCATGCCGCCGAGGAGACCCGCTCCCGCGCCGAGCACGCCCGCGCCCATGCCGCCCATGCCGCCGCCGCCCATCCGCCCGCGACTCTGCTGGTACATGGGCTGCTGCTGCATCACCATGGGCTGCTGCGGGTAGCCTCCCTGCATGTAGCCGCCGTGCATCGGCTGCTGGGGGTAGCCTGCGCCGTACGGCATCTGTTGCTGTGGCAGCGGCGGCTGCTGAGGGTAGCCGTAGCCCTGCGCGGGGACTGCTGAAGCGAAGAAGCCGGGGGTCAGTGCGGGTCGCGCGCCGACTAGCGTTCGTGTCCAGAGCGCTGCCTTGACACGCTCTGCGTCACCGCGCACCAAAGCGAAGGGAGCACGCACCCTGTTGCTGCTGCCGGAGGTAGCCTCCGCCAGGGCCGCCGTAGCCTCCTGCTCCGCTTCCGCCGTAGCCTCCCATCCCATTGACACCGTAGTTCCGCGCCCCGTCTGCCTGCTCGTACGACGGAGGGCCCGACGGGTGCTGCTGCGACGGGTACGGCGAGCCCCGGTTCTGGTCCTGGCCCGTCTTGAGCGGCGGAGGGGGACCGGGCGGCGGGGCGTAGGCGGGCTGGGCGCCCTTGAAGACCTCGTCGAGGGTCCAGACGGAGCGTGGCGGGGTGGCTCTCGTGTCGACGTAGAAGTGCTGGTTGTCTGTCGTTGAGGAACGGAGGGAGGAGCGCGCGCGTCAGCGAAGGCGTCGACGCGAGGAGGCAGTCTCCCAGAGGGACGACACGCGGGGGCTCTCAGGGGTTCACGAGCGCACAGTTGGAGTCCCACTGCTTGAGCCAACCGTCAGGGAGAGGTCGGTCGTCTGCGCTGCCCATCTTGCGCGAGCCAGGAGGAGGATGCGGAGTGTGGGGGGGACTCGAGGTGCGAGCGGAAGGTCAATGGGCTGCGGGCGCTCTGATGTGGAACTTGGCGGAAATCAGCATTCGGCTAGCCTGAGCTCACCCAATAGAAGAGCAGGCACGAGCCGCAGAGGGTGCGATGTGGGTCGATGACGAGCGACGCAGCAGGACGACGCACTCCGAGGCTCTCCTCCCTCGCCCTGTGCTCTCATCGCTGAGAGGGGTTCTGCTTGCGCTCAGTCTACTCCAAGCTCGCTTCTGCTCATCGTCTGCGGCGCCTCGAGGGCCCGCCGTCGTTCCGCACTCGTCTTTCCCCGCACAAACATCCTCATCACTGTCGCGTGCTTCCTGCTCCCCCTCGTGGCTGCGCGAGCGCCTGCGACCGCCCTCGAGACTGATCAAGAGCCGAATTCGCACAGCATCGACGCCCACTCCTGGCCGCACCCCTCTGTGCCGCCCAGCATGGCCCAGCCCGACGCCGCCACCCTCCCTGCAGTTTGCCCTCCTCTCCGGCCCCCCAAACGAGCTCATCTTCGACATCATCGATTGGTGCAATTCGCACTCGAGCGATCTCGGCAACCGACCTGACGACTGGACCTGGACCCTTGCCGCTCTGTGTCGCGTCGCAAAGCGCTACAAGGGCGCGGCGGAGCGCGCCTTGTACTCGCAAGTGGCTCTCGCAGTGTAACAGTCGGACACCTTGCGGCAGTGCAGCACGCTCCAGACGCTCCTGTCTAGGCCCCCACTGCGTCTTCTCATTAAGTCGTTGGACGCGCACTTCCCCGGTCGAAACGTCCTGGAGCCCTTCGTCGCCGATCTGCTTGCCGACCTGCCCAACGTCGAGCACATCGCATGCTTGGGACCACTGGGATCTCCTCTGTTGGGCGCTTCGTCCTTTCTGGAGGCAAGGTCCGCCTTCGCCGCCTCAGCGCACCGAACTCGGACGCCCAGCGTGCACAACTCATTCGCGACCACGCCACCGCGTTCCCCACTCTGGAGTGCCTCGACTTCAGAGTCTTGACCCCCAGAGTGTCTCGAATGAAGTTGCCGCAGCGCTCCCGCGACTCCGGCCGGACTCTCTGCGTCCGAGACTTTGTCGAGGGCAGCCCCGTCGAGACCTTCACGGGCAGCTTCCGGGATCAACTCGCCAGCATCACCTTGCCCATGGACGCCAATCTAGGAGCTTACGATCTGTCGATGTACCCCACGCTGAGGAGCTTCCGCATTATGCCGCCTCGGCGAGAGGAGCTAGGCGCCTTCGAGAGCTCGATTCCAGCCGTTGTCGACGTCCTCGCGTCTGCGACCACGCTGCCAGGGCTCACCCGCCTGGGCATCGAGGGCGAGCTTTGCGAGATGACGTCGCGGCGTATCTCCTCGGTCCGTACTGCCCGCCCTCGCTCAGGACGCTCCTCATCGGCAACGAGGTCGGGCGTGGCCTCGCCCAGATCCCCCAAAGCGACAAATGTCCCCACGGCGCGCTCGCGGGCACGCTTGAGCGCGCCGGCATTGAGGTCACGACGGTGCGCTAGACGTGGGGCGTGTGGGGGCAGCGCGAGGCAGGCTCGTGAGCGTGGGGTCGTCAGGGGGCGGCTTGGAGCAGTCGCGTCGCGGCATGTGTCGGCTTGAGTCGCCGCTTGTGGGTCTGGTGTGAACTGTGGCTGCAACGTGTGCGTGTACTGCAAGATCCCCGAGGCGGCGAGGCCTTCTGTCGGACCTCCGCTCGCCTCTTGAGGCGGACTCGAGGCAGGAGCGGCGGTCGCCCTTGCGATTGCGCACGCTCGGCATGGCCTTGGTAGAGAAGAGCCGCTAGTCACAGGTGGTTGCTGCAGTCCTCGGCTTACAAGGGCGCGCCCAGAGGAGGAGGTCCGAGCGGCGGGGCCACAGCGTCATGGCCCTGCCCCCGCCTTTCCCCTCTCTCCCTCCTTCCCTTCACTCGCCTCTCGCTCGCCATGGCTGCCACAGCTCAGACACTCTCGGCTGCTGACAGGCTCCCTGTTGAGCTCGTCGACTGCGTTGCGCGACTCGCATCCGAGAACGCGTGGGACGGCAAGGCCGGACTCACCCTCACCCGCCTCTGCCGCGTCTCGAAGCGTTGGTGCCACGCCGTGCGCACCATCATATACGGCATCGTCACCATTGACCTGTCACCTGATGGCAGGTTCTACGGCCACAACCACCTCGGGCTCGTCGCCACGCTCGACAGACACGCCCACCTCCGTGCCTTCACCCACGAGCTGCGTGCGGTCCTCACGTCGGGCAACACGACGACGGCGGGCAAGGTACTCGACCTCATCCTCGTCCTCCCGGCCCTCGTCGAGCTCGAGATCGAGTGCAAGGCGGTCCAAGCCCACCGCCTCGCCGTCGCGCTCGAGCAAACCCCTAACCTCACGACCCTTGTCCTTCGCTGCCCCCTGACGCCGCGCCTCGTCAACGCAATCTACCGCCTCGACAAGCTCGAACACCTCGAGGTCTGGAACGAGATCACAGTCGCGCCCTCGGTCCGCCCGACCTTCCGCCTCAAGTCCCTCATGCTGGGCGAGCCGACCAAGCGTCGCATCTTTGAGGACCTGACGGCGGCGTCGACGGGCACGCTCGAGACGCTCGGAATCTGTGTGTCCAAGGGCACGCCGCTCGATGTCACGCCTTTCGCGCGCGTGCAGTCGCTCCTCCTGTGCCCGCCCGAGGAGGGGCGCTACAAGGACCAGGACGTCATCAAGTGCCTCGGAGCCATCTTTGCCGCGAGTCGCCACCTGCCCGAGATGGTCCAGCTCGGCCTCGTCGACCGTGTCAAGGAAATCAGGCGCGAGTGGCCCTTCTTCCAGCCGCGCGACCGCTGGCTCCTCCAGCAGCTGCCCCCGACGCTCGAGGTGCTCGACCTCTCTGCGGCACACGTCTCGTTCGACCCGCAGAACGTCGTCAAGTACGTCGCCGACAAGGCGCGCTCAAAGGCGCTCAAGCTCCTCTTCCTCCGCGAGGACGAGATCTGGTTCGAGGACCAGGAGGAGCTCGAGGCCAGGCTCGACGAGCGCGGCATCGAGGTCGACTGGAGGGTGTCGAGGCGCGACGAGCAGTGCGTAATCACTTGAGCGGGCGGGGGTCGTGGTCAAGGGGCTTGTCACCGGCGGCGGGGCCGGGAGGAGGGAGCCTGTCGCTTGTCAGGCCATGGAATGCTGTCCGTGTCTGTTCCCGCCACGACGTACACTTCTATTGCCCATCGGGAAGCGTGGACCGGAGCGTCTTGCGACCGCGCGAGCCTGCTATTTAAACGCCGCGGCCCCCCAGCGTGCGCCGCATGTGCGCCCCACCCCCTTGCAGATGACAGGACTTTCTGGTCCTCTCGGCAGCGACTCACTGCAACGCTGGCACGAGACCTACTGCTGCTGCGCTTGCGACACAGTGAGGCGCTGCGCGAGCAACTTGCGAAGGTCGGATCCTCAAGAGTTGGCCAGGGCTGCGGACGACTCCAGAGGTTCGCATGTCGGCATCGTCAAACGCGCGAGTATGTACTTCACTCTGGCATGTTGTGCGCGAGACGAAGCAAGGCAAGATAAGAGAGTCTAGTTGCGCCTTCGCGCTCGCCACGGTCTACGGCGCCGCCCATCGCTCCCTCCCCCGGCCGCTGTCGACAGCCTCGTAGATGGCCTCGCACGCGCGCACGACCATCTCCTCCATCCCGAGCTCCTTGGTCTCGAGGAGCTGCACACCGTCGATCGCGCTCGGGTCGAAGGCGCCGCGCTCGACGTCGCCGGAGAGGAAGAGCGGGGCGTGGGCGCGGAGGTACGCGGGCCAGACGCAGAGGTCCTACGTCGTGGAGACGGGTCAGTCACGGACTCGTGGGAGAGGAAGTGACGGGGAGTAATCGACTGCAGCGTCGACGAGAGTCGGAAAGCGAGCTCACCCAGTACTCGGGTGGATCCTGCCAGCGAGCGCAACGTCAGCGTGTCTCGCCTGGTAGAGCGAGAGAACTCTGACGCACCCGCCAGAGCGCACCCTCTGCGTCAGACAGGACTGTCAGCGAGGTCGAGTGAGCCAAGGTGCGGGGAAAGAAGGACAACGAGGAGGCATAGCGCACCCGCCGTGTGCTGTATGCGAGGAATGCAACCTCGAGAGTCAGTGACGGGAAGGATGGCGTGACGAGAAGAGAGACGACGCACGTAGCCGTGCCGCTCCTCACGCCGTCGCTTGAGCACCGCGTGGTCCTCGCGCATGAAAAGCCGCACATCGAACTCCCGCACACTCTGCGGGTCGACGAGCATGAGGAAACCCTCGGCAATGACGATGGTGCTGCGGCGTCGAGCAGTCAGCACACTGCGCTGCGGCGACTGCCACCCAAAGCGACGATGAAAGCGGCGCACGGCTTGTCCCCTTCTTGCCGCTCTAGCAGCTCCTCGAATTTCCGCCTCCATGTCTGCTGAACCTTGTCCGAGATCGGCACCGGTCCGAGGTACTGCTCGTTGAATGCGTCGTGGCTAAAGTGCTCGTCGGGCACCTTGCCCGTCTCGCGCACGTGTCGGAGCGTCTCACGCTGCTTGTCCCACAGGATGGCGCCCTTTGCGTCGTCCCAGTCTTGCCATCCGTGCGTGGGGTCGACGGGGATCTGCTCAGCCGGTGGGGCAAAGTCGTCCTGAAAGAGGAGGAGCGAGGCGGGAATGATGCGGGCGAGGTGCTTGGCGAGGGTCGTCTTGCCGCTGCAGGTCGCGCCAGAGATGCCGGCAATGACGACACGCGGAGCCATGGTGCTGGCCTGCGAGTACTCGAAGCGAGTGTGGGAGGGAGGACGGACAGGGGAGCCGAGGCCCGAGGTGGAGCGGGGGGACGACGAGAGCTGAGCGGCTGTCTGTGGGCGCACAGGCTGGTCAGCAAGCTCTGTGTGACCTTCGAGAGCGAGGACAAAGGGATTGCAGCGCACCTCGTAGGCGTCGTGTGCCGAGCGAAGGTGGCCGGGTGCGAAGGACGGACGTGGGGGAACGCGAGGCGGGGTCGCACGAAGAGTGGCAGGCAAGCCAGTCCACTGCTACTTACAGCTGCTGTAGCGATCTTGCAAGGTCGTGCTAGCGATTCGCAGAGGAGCAAGAGGGTAAAGCCGGGAGCAACGCGCTGATCAAGTCGATCGAGATTCGAGATGCGCAGAGACGCGACAGCTGCGATTCGGCGACCTTAGTGGAGCCTCGCACGCCGCACCCAGCTGCACAAGAAGCGCAAGGTCGGAGGGCGCGAGCAAGCGACTCGCGGACGTCGTCACTGGCCGGCAGCTCTCGACTCAAAGACGAGAAAACTAAACGGCACGATATGACGACTGCATGGCCAGATATGAGCTTGTGCGACCGTTCTATGTATGTACAAGAGAGGGGCGAGGCAAGGCAAGACACGGCGAAGAAATGGGCGGAAGAGAGGGAAGGGTCCGGGCGAGGTAGCGCTCAGATGCCCTCGAAGAGCTCCTTCGGGTCCATCTCGCGCTTGCAGATGCTGCGGGGTGGGAACCGTGTCAGCGTACGAGCACACTCGTCGGCCAAAGGGCGCAGTAGCGAGGGCAAGGGTCCCCATCTGCCATGTCGGGCGAAGGAAGCGGGACGCACTGGTAGACCTTCTCGAACAGCGGGTAGCCGTCGAGGCGGTTGCGGGCCTTGAGGAAGCCATAGATCTCCTCTGTAGATGCGCAAGAACAAGGTAGAAGGGTGTCAGTTGCTGGCTGTGGGAACGGGAGGCGGTCTGTGCGGTTGAGGTGGGCCGACCCAGAGTGCGCGCCGGAGGGAACAAGAACGAAGACCGCTGCCGACGTACCGGAGGTGATAACGCCCTGGAGGCGCTGTCCGTTGAGAAGCTCCTCCTCAAGCTCGTCGAAGGTCTTGCCGCTCTTGATGAAGGCTTCGGCGCACTTGCGGTTGCGGCCACCGAACGACGTCTGCGAGGGCGCGGATCGTCAGTGAGGCCCATGTAGCGCACGCATAATAGCGAGAGAGGGCGTACCGTGATCAGGTCGGCAACACCAGCCGAGTGGTGCGAGAAGGTGTGGGGGCTCGACGAGGGGAAGAACTCCTTGGTGAAGGCCGACATCTCGAGCAGTCCGATACGGATGATGGCCGCCTTGGTGTTACCTCCGTACCCGAGGCCATCCACAAATCCTGCCCCCAATGCCACGACGTTCTTGAGAGCACCCGAGAGCGAGACGCCGGCGACGTCCTGGACAGCGTGGACGCGGAACATCGTCGTCGAGAAGACGGCCTCCCACAGGGCACAGTCCTCGGCAGACGGGCAGCCAATGCTGTGCACAGTGTCGTCAGTGTCGTGCTGTAAAGAATGGAGAGGGAAGGAGAAAAGAGGACGAACGTGGTCTCGCAGAACTCCTCGTTAGCGACCTCGAGGGCAATGTTGGCGCCGCCAAGCGCGGAGCAAGGGAGGCCGAGCTTGCGCTCGAGGATAGACGGGTACGTGTAGATCTCTGCGTTCTTGAGGTCGACCTCGATACCCTTGATGGCCGAGATGGCGCGCGCGCCCTTGGTGAGGACGCCCGGCTGGGACAGCTCCTTGAGGACGGGCGGGAGGAACTGGTGGGGCACGCAGAAGACGATGAGGGTGGCACCCTTGACACACTCGGTGAGGGACGGGACCGCGACGAGGTTGTCCGGGAGCTTCATCTCGGGAAGGTAGCGAGCGTTCTCGTGCGTCTCGTTGATGATGTCGGTCAAGAGGCCCTTGCCGGGGATCTGCAGGAGTGTAGCATCACTTGTCAGTGTGTGCAGCTCGAGAGAGCAAAAGAAGAAGAGCCTGTGGCGGACGCACCTCGCGCTGGCGGACCCAGAAGCGGACCTCCTCGTCAAAGCTGAGGGAAAGAGGCGAAACGGCGTCGATGTCAGTTCTCCCCCACTCGTCAGGTCGAGAAGCACAGACTTAGTGAACGCACCCGTCCTTCTCGGCGGCGTTGACGGCGGCGAGGCGAGCGAGGGCCGTGCCCCACGAGCCCGAGCCGATAACGCAGATCTTCTGCGTCTTGCCGCTGTCGCCGGTGTACTCGTCGTACTTGGCAAGGAAAGGAGCGAGTGCCGGGGACGAGCCACGGCGAGGCATTGGGGCCTTGAGCGAGCCCTTGCGCGAGAGACCCTCTGCGACCGACTCGGACGGGCGGCGCTCGCGCTTCTCACCCTCGGCGCCGGCGTCGGCGGTCGCGTCCTTCTCGTCCTGCTCCTGCTTCTGCTGGCTCATGCTGAGGTTGGCCATGGCACGCAGGAGCGGCGAGGGCGGGCGGGACGACCCGGGCGTCGAGTAGCCGTTGGGCGACGCCGGGCGAGAACCGGGGAGCGACGGGATCTGGAAACCGAGGGGCGAGCCCGAGCGACTCTCGCCAGCGGGCGTCGCAGTGCCAGAGGGCGGCTCGTGGAGGCTCTGGGTCGAACCAGTCGACACGGCTTCGGGGCGGGTAGGCATCTTGGGAGGGACGGGGTCGGGGTCGGGTGCGGGAGGTGGGTGTGCGAGCTGGTGCTAGGGGTTGGTGCGAGTGCGGTGGGTGCTTGGCAGGATTTTTCCCGCGGTGGGAATCGACTGGGCAGAGCCTTTGGTGCGATGGGTGGGAGGGGAGAAGAGCGAGAGAGGGGGGTGCGAAGACGCTCGCGCTTCGTCTCTCGACGCAAAGACGCAGGTTCGGGCACGGGGCGGCGCGTCATCCCTTCTCGACCCCCTCTCGCGCGGGGGGGTCCCGTGGCCTCTCTCTCTCTCTCGCCCGCCCGCTCTCGACTCTGCATATGCCCTTGGGACTCTGGAGTGTTCGCCCCTTCCTCCTTCGTGCCCTCCTGTAGCTCTCTCTCTGCAGCTCGCTCGAGGTTGAAAACGAGGTCGACGCTCATTTTCCCCGCACCCTCGAAAAGGGCCTTTCTTTCTGCGGGGGTCTGTGCCTGAGACAACCCTGCGATTCGGCCGGATCCTCCGCCAAGCCAGTCGTCCTTTGGCGGCACCTGACACGCGAATCGTCCTTTCCACCCGGCTGTGTCGACGGCTTGGGGTGTAAGAGCTTGACCGGCAACAGTTGGCGCGCAAAGTCTGTCGGAGGGATTCGGGGCGAAACGGGTTGAACTTGGCGCACAGCGGGGCCCACGACGGACGAGATGCGGCCCACGGGGGTGACCGAGTCGTCTCTTCTGGGACGCGACGAGCGTCCCGTGCGCATCAAACGGTGACGGCTGCTCATTGACCGGGAAGGTGCTGCAATGGGACCGTCTGTCGACAAGAGACTCCCGGGCGGACGGAGCCTGCGCCCGACAGGAGGTCAGTGTGCGCGAAGGCGGGCGAACGCACTTGGCTGTATGCGTCGAGAAGGTCGCTGGGGCAGCAGCGTGCGATGGCATCGAGTTACGCATGACTGCAGCCTGTCGAGCTGCTCTGGCCGCGGGAAACGGACAGCCGGGACTGCGAGAGTCGAACGGCGCGTCGAGGTTGCCTCCAGGAGGTCTCTGCTCCACCGCTGCGCTCTAAACTCGCGTTGACGTTCGAGGCAGACGTGACCGTCCGTGCACCAGCAACTGCGCATTGAGGGGCACGACGCCAGCCAGGAAGGCAGTGGCCCCAGGCCGGTGTTGTCGAACAGAGCGAAACAGCGACAAGGCAGCGTCGACGGCACCTGACCGTGACAACGCCCAGCGCAAGCCCGGCGCTTGTGCAACGTGGCTGCCCTCGTCGTCCCACAGGCTGCGAAGGCTGTCGGGACCGGGCGGAGGCTTAGAAGCGACCTTGCAAGAGACTGCGGCGGAGCAGCAAGAGATGCCTGCGTGCTCTGGAGACGTCACCGGGCGAGGCTCCGGGCGAGGCGGACCAATGGTTATGAGCGCGCGAACGAGGACGCGCTGGGCAGCCGAACAGCGCATGGCGGACGGGAAGCGAGAGCGTCCAGGCAGAGGCGTTTGCACGACCCGGAGACGGGCACCGAGGAGCAGAGGGAAGCGAATGAAGCGCGATGGCGCGCATGTGTCGGACATTCTGCGCAACGCCGCAGCTGTACAAGCCTTGGCAGCGAGGCGAGTGAAGAGAAGGAGCTCAACCAGGGGGGAGTCCGACGACTCGACGAGGCTGACCGCTGTTCCCCCGCTGCTAGCCCTGTCTCTTGCTGGTCCGTGGCTGCGCTTAGTCGAAGCAGCAGCTCAGTATGGTGCGCTGCCTACTCCTGATCACTCACCGAAGGCGCTGGCTGACCATGTCCCTCTCATCTGGCCGCCCCACCGACAGTCGCACCGGTGGCAGCGTCCGAAGCCCCTGCCCGTCGGCGGGACCACGAACCTGTCGCTCGAGCAGCAACAGATCCTAGCTGCCGTACCCGTGCGTCCCGTCTCCCGTCTCGCGCCGAGCCCGCCGCCTCCATGTTGACCTGACTCTCGCTTCGACCTCTCGCAGCGATGGAAGAAGGCGTGGGTCCGCCCGTCGACCCTCAAACCGGGGCAGAACCCCAACTTCAAGGGTACGCACGCCCACACCTGCCTCGACCGCGTCTGGTTCACGCTGACCCGAGTTTCCTCTCGCCGGCAGTCTGCAAGTGGGTCCTCGACACCGAGATGGGCGAGTCCAAGGGCACCGACGAAGAGATGCAGGCTGCACTGCAAGAGGTCGCGGCGGGCAACGTCCCCCTTCCCAGCGCGGGCGCAGCGACCGCCGGCGCCGAGGCGAGCGCACCAGCGAGCGCGTCTGCCTCGCTCGCGCCCTCTGGGACCGCGACGCCCGCACCCGCCGCGTCCACACCTGTACACCCGCCACAGAAGGTGAGCGCCGCGGCGCTGCAGGCTAGCACGAACCCGCTCGCGCAGGTTCAGCATGCGGACCCGGCCAAACCGCCTGCGGGCCCTGCTCCGAGCGGAGAGGCGCCGAGTGTGCAGGAGGCGGTCAAGGGCTTAGGAGAGGTGCAGATGGATGCAGCGATGGACACGACAGAGGTCAAGCAGGAGGAAAGGAGCCTGGTCAAGGAGGATCAGGCGTGAGGGGAGGCCGTCGAGGGTTCTCTGGTTCTCTGCAGTCACCCCTTTGTTGTAACTCTGCTGCCGTCGGCATGGTCACACTCGAGAGATGCGAGTTGCACGCGCGTCACCACCCGTCGGCGGAGTAATAGCCGTCCATGGCGTCTCCTGTGGCCTTCCACCCGTCGGGCTCCTCGTCCCAGTCGTCGTCGCCCTCTCCCTCCGCATCCTCCGCGTTCGCTCCATCGCCCTCCTCTCCCTCTCCATCATCGAGCTCGAGCAACCCTTTCTGCCGCCGGCGGTGCCGCCCCGCAGCTCCGGCACCCGGCTCGCCGAGCAGGCGCGCAACCTGGCGCTGCTTGGCCGCGGCGCTCGCATGCGCTTTTTGCGGCGAGGCGCGTAGGGAGAGGACTGCGGCAAGGTCGGCGGGGAGTGAGGCGCCGAAGTCCTCCGCTGAAGGCGAGGTACCTCCGCCTTCGCTCGACTCGGCTGCGGCGTCAGCGCGCAGGCGCGAGAGGAGGTCGAGCCCTGCCCGGCGATGGAAGAGGGACGCTCCGTCGCCGACGAGTTCGTCCTCGTCCTCCCCGTCCTCGCTCTCCCCGATCCGCACATCCAGCGCTCCCTCCTCCCCGTCTTCCCCGCCCTCTTCCCCGACCTCCTCCCCAGCCGCGGCAGCCGCCGCCCTCGCCCTCTCCTCCGCCCTCCGCCTCTTCTCCTCCCTCTCCAGCGCCCTCACCCTCGCCGCGTGCCCCGTCTCGTGAATGACGAGCCGCTCGCGCCCGCTGCCGAGCCCGAGCGCAGGGTCGCGCGTCACGTCGAGGACGAGCTCGCCCCGCGCACGGGACGACGACACGACGCGGACCTCGGGGTCTGCGTCGCCGTCCGCGTCCGCATCGAGGTCCATGTCGGTCTCGTCGGACGAGGCGGCATCGGCGCCCGCCTTGGCCTTGCCTTTGCCCTTTGCCCGCCCGTTCGTCGCCGCACCGGCCGTGACCCTCTTCCTCTTGGCCGGCGCAGCGCGCTCCTTCCCCTTCGCCTTCGCCTTCGCCGCGCCTTTCTTGCCCTTGCCCTTTGTCTTCCCACCGGCACCAAGCGCAGCCTCGGCGTCATCGAGCGCGTCGGCGTAGAAATCGTCGTCGCCGTCCTCGAGCGCGGCGTCGGGGTCGTCTTCTGCGCCGGGCGCAGGAGGTCGCTTGCGCGAGACGGTGGAGGAGGAGGCGGGGAGCGCGGAGGGAGGTAGGGAGGACGTGAAGGGCTTGGGTTTGGTGGCTGCGGGCGCGGGGGCGGATGCGGCGGGTAGAGGTAGAGGTGGCGAGTCGGGGACGAGGGGTTTGAAGACGCGCTTGGCGGGTTGGGCGGCACTTGCAGAGGAGGGCGACAGGCCGAAGAGGGAGCTCGCACCGGCAGGGGCGGAGCGCTTGACGGGCGACGGCCCAAACACCTCGTCGTCGTCCGCTGCGGCAAGCGACGCTTCAAAGCGGACAGGCGACGCCTTTGCAAGCTGGGCGAGGAGGCGCTGCGAGCCTTGCGACGGGGCGTGCGCCTGTGATTGTGTCGGAGCGGCAGACGACTGCGACGAGAAGAACTCGTCGACCTCGTCGAGGTCCATCCCGCGCGTCGAGCCCAGCGACTCTGTGCGCGCGAACTCCCGCCCACCTCCGCCGGGAACGCTCGACGCTCCTCCCCACCCGGCACCCTGCCCCGTCGCCTTGCCGCCGAGCACCCCGTTCGCCTTCTCCCTCGCGGCCCTCTTCCTCTGCCTCAGCCGCTGCTTCTCCGCCCTCTCCAGCTCACCGAACGTGCCTCCCTTGCTCGGACTCGCGAACGGGTTCAGCGCGCGCTTCTGGGGCGAGCCGGATCCGGGGCCGGGGACGGTGAGCGCGTCAGAGGGCGCGAGGGTCGCGCCTGCCCACGCGCCAGACTGAGGCCGGTTCGGCGAGCCCGAGGTCGAGTGCGCGGCGGCGAGTGCGCGGAGCTTGGAGGGCGAGTTGGCGAGGACGAAGGAGGGGGATGGCCGGTCCTTTGTGCTCGACGGGCGCTTCGAGGGCGAGCCTCCGCCGGCAGCGGGCCCGGGCCCGTCGGTCGAGGACGTCGGTTCGGAGGCCCGAGGGCGTGCAGCACGAGCGGGCTTGGGTTTGGTCGGCGTTTTGAAGACGTTGGAGGACTCGGCGGCGCGAGGTGGGGCCTTTGAGGAGGACGACAACGATGCAGAGGGCTTTGCGTCTGCGCTCTTGCCCTTTGCGGCCTTGAGGCGGTTGTACTCTTTGTACTTGGCGGCTGCAGAGCACGAAGGTCAAGGTGAGCTGTGCGACGGTGCAAAGGCCGGGGGAGGGGAGGGGGGGACACGAACCGATCGGGGGATGTTGGCGGATGTCGTCCTTTGTCGGGTCGCGGGCGTGCTCTGCGCGGAATGCGCGTTCCCACTCTTTGAGCTCGGCGCGGAGGTCGGCCATGGTCGCTCCGTAGGGGCGAGGGACGGGCGAGAGCTGGGCAGACTCGAGAGACGCGACCAGGGCGAGGGCGACGTGAGGGCGTGTCCTGAGAACCTCAAGCGGGGCAGTCGCGACGGTCAAGCGGGCCCAGAGAAGACTGAGCGCGTGCTGAACAGCCGAATCAGCAATCCGAGTGAGTAGCGAGCGCAGTCGCTTGTTGACGAGGAGCACGAGAGGGGGCAGGAGAGGAGAGAGGGGGAGGCGAGGGTTCCCCCCACTCCACCACCAGCCCTCGCTCGGTTGGGTCGGCTACTCGCTCAGTCTCGCACTCGTCGACAGGCTACACGCCCCCGTCTTCGAACCAGCCAACCCCGCCGTCTCGCCGTCGAGCCAGCCCCTTCCCCCCTCCTCCCTCCTCCCCCCGACCCTCATTCCTCCCGTCTCGAGCCTCTAGGAGTGCAGCACAGTACTCAGGTCGACCCAACTACACCTGCTAGCCGCACAGGCGTCCCGCTCACAGCAGCGCGCCCCGTCGTTGCCCTCGCCCACCGGCCCATCGCCACCCTTCGCCTCGCTCCCCTCTCGCTTCGCCTCAAGGCCTCGCACGCACCATGCTTGGACATGAGTTCGCTCACTCGACCCAGTGCGTTCACTTTGTACCCGCGCCGGACATCCTGAGGGGAAGTTCAGAACGAGTCGCTGACTGGGTCAACTCACCCACCTCCCTCCACTCGTCGACAGGCCGATCAAGCGTCCGCGCACGATCCAGTTCGGCATCCTTTCGCCAGAGGAGATCAAGGCCATCTCGGTCTGCAAGGTCGAGTACCCAGAGACGTTCGAGGAGGGCAATGCCAAGCCGGTTCGTTCGCCTCCTCTCCCCTCCCCTGTCCTCGGCTCCGCTCGCCCCCTCTCGCTCACACTCTGGCCGCGCAGAAAACGGGCGGCCTGAGCGACCCGCGGCTAGGTACGATCGACCGCAACTTCAAGTGCGCGACCTGCGGCGAGGGCATGACAGAGTGCCCCGGTCACTTTGGCCACATCGAGCTGTCGCGCGCCGTCTTCCACGTCGGTGCGTTGGCGCGATTCCCCTGACGACCGAGTGCTCGAGTGTGCTGACGAGGAAGCACGTGCAGGATTCTTGAACAAGGTCAAGAAGATCACCGAGTGCATCTGCGTCCAGTGCGGCAAGCTCAAGGTGTCGCCGGCCGAGGACCCGCGCCTCGCCGACGCCGTCCGCTTCGTGCGCGACCCCAAGAAGCGCCTCGCCATCGTGCACGCGCTCGTCAAGGTCAAGAACACGTGCGAGATGACCGTCATTGACGACGAGACGCAAGCCAAGATCGCAGCGGGCGAGGACGTGCCGCCTGGTCACGGCGGATGCGGGCACGAGCAGCCGCAGC
>SOZI01000229.1:0-19432 GCA_006352295.1 Rhodotorula diobovata | reverse complement strand
AGCGACTCGTCGATCCTCTTCTCGTCGTTTGACGGCCCTGCGTTCCGAGTCGAGCGCGGAGAGGACGGCTCGTGGGGCGAACCCAAGCAGGTCACGCCTGGTGAGCCAGCCTCGTTCAGTTCTATTCGAGGTCGCAGCCCTGACGAGCCCGCAAACCCGCAGCGAGCTCCGTCCTCCGCTTCGCCGACTTTGCACCGCACTCCTCGCAGAAGGGCGTCACCCTCGCCGTCGTCGAGGACCACACGGAAGACAAGCCCTCGACGGTCGTCAACACCCTCGGTGTGATCTCGAGCGACTCGAACGGCCCGACGCTTCACACGGTCGCGTCTGGCGCCGACTTCTACGCCTCGCCGCGGTGGTCGCCGTCTGGCCAGTTCCTCACCTGGGTCCAGTGGAACCACCCCGACATGCGCGTCCCTCTTTCCCTCGCTCACCGAGGCTGAATCGAGACTGACCGGAGAGCACCGCACACACCACAGGCCTTGGGAAGGCAGCGAGCTCTGGGTCGCCAAGGTCGCGCGCGACTCGTCTGGCTCGCTCAACCTGTCGCAGCTCGTCGAGCCCGGCTCGGCCGTCAAGGTCGCTGGCGCGCTCAGGAACGTCGAGAGTGTGAGCCAGCCTCGCTGGGCCCTGCCGAGCGAGGACGGCACGGCGCCGGACAAGCTCGTCTTCCTGAGTGACCGCACGGGCTTTTACGAGCTGTACGTGTTCGAGCCCGAGGGCGACAAGGAGGTCAAGCTCCTGCTCAAGGAGCCCACTGGCGCAGACGTCGGCGGTGCGCCTAGCTCGACTCCTATGCGGCCGCGGCCGAGCGAGACTGACGGCCTTCGAGCGCACAGCTCCCGACTGGGTCCTCGGCCAGACCACGCACGGCCCGCTCTCGCCCATCCACTGGGTCTCGATCGCCAGTGGTGGTGCCCTGCGTGTCATCTCGCTCGCCGATGGCTCGTCCCACACCGTCGACACGCCGAACGTCGCCATCCCGATTCTGGGCGTCGTCTCGCCGACGCAAGTTGTCGTCAAGGGCTACCCGGCAACCAAACCCGCGCTCATTTCCCTTCTCACCCTCCCCTCCGCCTCCGAGCCTACGGCAGCAAAGGGCAGTGTCAAGGATGAGATCCTCAAGTCCGCGTCCTCGGCGACTGTCGACCCAGCCTTCGTCTCCGAAGGCCGCAAGATCTCGTACCCGACTCCGGACGGCGCCACTGCCTACGCCATCTTCTACCCCCCTGTGTCCGGCTCGCACGAAGGGCCCGCCGGCGAGGTTCCGCCACTCGTGACGCGCTGCCACGGCGGTCCGTCCGCGCCTGCCCGCCGCGGGCTCGACTGGGACATCGCGTTCTTCACGTCTCGCGGGTTTGCCTATGTCGACGTCGATTACGGCGGCAGCACTGGTGCATCTTCTGCCCTCTCTCTCCGAGTCGTGCCACGCCCCCGAGCTGTCGATCTGACACGAGGCTCGTGCAGGGTACGGCAAGGAGTTCCGCGAGCGCCTTGCGGGCCAGTGGGGCGTGGTCGACGTCAACGACACAGTTGCATGCGTTGAACACCTTATCAAGGAGGGCAAGGTTGACAAGGACAAGGTGGCCATCACGGGCGGCTCTGCCGGTGCGTCTGCTTCTCTCGCCGCCCTTGCTGCAGTGCTGACACGTCGCGCCCCGGTGCCACAGGAGGCTTCACGGTCCTGGGGAGTCTGGCCGACAGCAAGGTGTTTACGGCGGGCACGTCCTACTACGGTGTGGCCGACATCAAGATGCTCACCGAGGACACGCACAAGGTCAGCCCTTCCTCCCTTTCCTCTCCCCGACGAGCGTGCATTGACGACGCTCTTGTGTGCGCGGGTCGGACAGTTCGAGTCGCACTACCTGTTCAGGCTCGTCGGCGGGACGCCGGAGGAGGTCCCCGAGTTGTACCACGGTGCGCTTCGAGTGCCCCTCTTCCCTCTGCGAGTCGAGGGCGCCACACTCACTCTGCCCCCGGACCGACATACACGCACGCGCAGACCGTTCGCCGCTGTACAAGGCCTCGCGCATCAAGGCCCCGCTGCTCCTGCTGCAGGGCACGGCCGACAAGATTGTCCCGCCCGAGCAGTCCGAGGTCATGCTTGAGCGCGTGCGCGCCAGCGGCGGCACGGCCGACACGGTGCTCTTTGAGGGCGAAGGGCACGGGTTCCGCGCGAAGGAGGCCGTCAAGGTCGCCATGGAGAGGGAGCTCGCGTGGTACAGGAAGACGTGGGGGATCGCGGGCGAGGCGTAGCGTGCGGGTCAGGGGAGCGAGCGCGGCAAGCACAAGAGTCTCGTGTTAGAAGTGTCTGCGCAAGTAAGCACGAAAAACCGAGCGAGCAGGGCAATCTGGCGAGGTCCGAGAGCGCGCGCGAGATTGACCGGCGCCAAGTAGGCCAGGGCGGACAGGGGCGCAGGAGAAGCGCGCGTGAGATGTCACCGCTCGCAAAGAGAGAGCTGGAAGAGCTCCACGGGAGCGACAGCAGAGGCGCACAAAGGGTCTTGAATGAGGGCGAGAAGGTGCACGCGCCGCTGCGCGTCGAGCTCGCGCCTCGCCCCCCACCACCCTCGCTCTCCTCCTCAAGCTCCTGAAGGCCTGGACAGACAGTGCACGCCCCCCAAAAGATGAGCTCGGCACCACTGTCGCGGCGCACGACCGTGTCGCTCGTCGCCGTCCTCTTTGCGCTCGTCCTCGTCGTCTCGAGCCTCCACCACGTCCAGCGACGACGAGGACCTTCGGGAGTTGCCCTGTCGACAGCCTACCGGGACCACCTCGAGCAGACGACCTCGCCAGAGTCGCAGCGGACCCACTCTCCCACGCTCACGTTCGACCACATCTACGTCCTCTCGCTCCCAACTCGGCTCGACCGCCGCGACCAGATGACGCAGCTCGCACGCGCGCACGGCATCAAGATCACCTTTGTCGACGCCGCCAACAAGAACGAGCCCTTCATCCGCTGGATCGCAGAGCGCGCCGTCGAGGTTCGCAGGGACCGCCTCCGCATCATGGTGGGCCGCGCCCAGCGATTCCCTCTCGTCCTGCCTGGACTTGACCAGCTCACCTGTTCCATCCACCCAGGCCAAGGCGCGAGGGGTCGACGAGTCGACGCTGGGCGGACTGCACATCGGCAACGACTGGCTCGTGCAGACGCCTTCGCCCGCGTCGGACGCACCCTTCCCCGTGCGGGACGACAAGCGGTTCCCTCCCTCGGGCAACTGGGTCTCGTTCCTCGAGGCGCACGACGCGGCCGGGACGCTCTCGTCGCTTGTCCCCGCCGACCCGAACCTCAACGTGACGGCCGCGTTGTGGGACCCCAACGAGCGCATCGCCGGGAGGCAGGTCAACGAGGGGGTCATCTCGACGTTCTGGGGCCACACGAGGGCCATCAAGCAGGTGCTCGAGAATGGGGACCGCAGTGCGCTCATCCTCGAGGACGACGTCGATGTCGAGTGGGACCTCGAGAGGCTGTGGAGCCGCATCGAGAGGAGGCTGCCGGACGACTGGGACGTCAGCTTCCTGGGGCACTGCTGGGGCAAGGAGCTGCTGAGTGCGTCTCGAAGCCTGTGTGTGCTGGCTGTGGCGCCCTGAGACTGACACCACTGGGCACCTGCTCTCGCAGAGCCTCAGTACCTCCACCCGCACCTGCACCGCTCGACCAACCCGCTCTGCCTGCACGCCTACGCCCTCTCCTCCGCCGGCGCCGAGCGCGCCCTCTCGCTCCTCCTCAACCCCTGGACCGCGTACCAAACCGCCGTCGACACGGCCGTGCCGTCGTTCATCTCGTTCTCGCTCCTCAACTCGTTCAGCGTCGACCCGCCGTTGATCATCCAGCGCAAGGACGGGCCGAGCGACATTCAGCAGGGGATTGGGTCCAAGTGGAGGGGGTTGCTCATGGACTCGACGGTCGAGAGGATCAAGAGGGCAGAGGGGACGTGGCACGAGGGGTGGGACGACAAGTACGACGAGGGCAACCTCGACCCGGCGACCGTCTTCCGGTGCGTCCGTGTCTCCCGAGTCGCCTCTTTCCCTTCTTCTTCGAGCGCGGCTGACCCATCTCGCGTTGGGGTCGACGCAGGTACGGCACCAACAAGAAGTGCCACGCATGATCCTGAGTCCCCGTCCCTCCTCCTCCCTCCTCTCAACCGCATCAGCATCAAACCCCCTCCTCGTCGTTACTCGCCGCATCACCTCGTCTGTACACCTGCCCGCCCTTGTTGTTTCCGCGCCGTCTCTCTACGTTGTTGGACTTCTTCCCCTCATGGACGCTCGCCCGCTCAAAGCTCACCTGCATGGTCTCGTTCGCGCGCTGGTCGCGCTTCCCTCAAGCGACTGGACCGTTGCCCGCCGGGAGAGACCGACCCGTCCGAACGAAACCGTCACATCGACTACCCTGAATTTCAGCTAGACAAACAGGACAGGCGCCCTCCGTTGAAGAGGGCTCGTCAGCGCACAGCGCGCGAGCGGGGTATGTGGTTGAGCAGACAAAAGGTATCGGTGGAGCCCTCCCCCTCGCGCACTCTTTCTCTCCTCTCCCTCCTCGTCCTCCCCGTCCCGCCTCCGAACTTCCCCGGCCTCGAGCCCCTCACTCCCTCGACCTCCACCCCGCCTGGTCCGCCCGCCGCTGCATCTACCCGGCACCCCTCAGCCGCTCTCACTGACCCCACTCAGAGCTCCCCCCTCCTCCTCCTGACCGCGCTCGTCGACGCCTCGGGCGCGTCCCCGTCCCCGCCCTCGAGCGCACCAGCGGGCTGGCCCTTGCCCTTGGCGGCGGCGGCGCGCTCGGCTTCGCGACGGGCGTAGATGGCGCCGGTGAAGGGGCTGCGGGGTGGGTGCGAATGCTCAGTACGGCGGGCAATGCGCGGAGGGAGGAGAGGGGACGCACTCCTCGTACGAGAGGGCGACCTGGTAGACGACGTAGACGAGGAGGGTGAGGAGCAAGCCTGCGGGGGCCTCGTACCTGGGCGTGTTCCCACCAACGGTCCCGCATCAGTCATGAGTCGACCCACCCGGAAGAGAGAGCAGGCAGGCTGGGGCAGAGTCTGCGGCGACAAGACGCACCAGAGGGCCGTGCCGAGGAAGCACAGGGTCGAGCCCGTGTACATCGGGGACGAGGTGACGTTGAAGGGGAACGACTCGACCTTGTGCTGCGCGGAGAAAGGCAGAGGACGAGTGTGAGAGCCGCGACCCCAATGCGCTCGAGAGCCTCGCTCGCGCTGCGCTGCGCTGCCGCTGCGACGATTTTGGAGACAAGAACCAAGCGAGCACGGACTTACGTCCATCAGGATGCCCTGCGCGCGCAGGACCAGCAGCGTCAGTCCCCTGTCCCTCGCCGTTGGAAGGGGGACGACCGCGACGCACAAAATAGTCTCCGAGGTAGGTCCCCGTGTACCCAAGGGCCCACATGCTCGACCCGACGAGGATGGACCCCCACGCAAAGACGGCCGCGGCGACGAGCTTGAACTCGGTGTAGTGCAGGAGGGGGAGCGTCGGCTGCTCCGAGAGGGCGTGCTGGTAGCTGTGTTGTGCGCGGCCGAAGGCGGGCGTCAGCGGCGAGCCAACGGCTCGGCACAGTTGCGGGCCTAGTCTCGGGCGAGGTGGAGAAAGCACCGCAGCGAGGCGAGCAGAGGAACGCGCGGGCCGACGAGACGCACAGGTGGTCGCGCAGGATGCCGAGGCCAAAGATGGTGACGCCGAGGAGGTAGCACCCGAGGTAAGGCCTCCCAAGTGCGAGCTTGGTCAAGAGCTTGTTGCGGTACTCTGCGTGGGTGCGGGCGCATCGAGGTGAGTATCGGCTGGGTCGGACGTCTCAAGGCGGGTGAGGTGGGGGAGGGAAGTGATGAGAACGGGGAGACCACGAGGGAGCGGACCTTGGCGGGCGACAAAGTTCCAGAAGAGCGGGTTCTGCGGATGCACGGAAGGGCAGGGTCAGGCTTGGGCGAGGCGAGCGAGGGCGGAGCGGCCCCCGAACGAGGCATCCCGGACGACGACGAGGGGGGAGGGAGACGCACGAAGCAGATGGAGCCGACTGCGACCCACATGCTGGGCTGGGACAGGTCTACGTAGCGGGACAGGGCAGACATTCTCGCTTCGCTCGAGAGGTGGTGGAGGAGGGAGGGAGGAGCAGCACGACGAGCGACTCCGGGGCGTCGCGTCGACGTAGCCAACTTCCTCCACGTTCAGCTCTCCTTCCGGCGCGTCTGGCTAGCCGTGATCCCGCTCCTATACTGTGTCAGAACGTGGGCCGGACTCGGCAACTCTTGCCGCTGTCGCCCCCGCTTCCATCCGCTGCATTCACGTGCCGCGGCCCGACCGCCGCTCGCTCGCTGCGTTGCTCGTCTGCACAAGGTCCGGGTCATCTAGACGTTCGCCTCTTCTACGCTCCCGCTCCTGCGCCGACTCTGCCCCCGAGCCCTTGCCTCCCCTCGAGGCCCAGCGCGACCCTCACCGTCTCCTCCCACCCGAGCTGCCCCTCCGCCTCTCTCTCAAACCCAGGCTCCCTCAGCCCCTCCCACTTACCATCCTCCTCCTCCCCTTCTCCTCCCTCTCCCTCTTCCAAGCCCAACCGCCCCGACTCAGCAACCATCGCGCACCGCACCACAATGTCGGCCGTGAGGCCCGTCACCGCGCTGGGCGTCACGCCCGGCACGGCCGACGAGAACGAGTGCAGCCGGTAGGGGCGCTCGAGGAGCCAGGTGAAGTCGGCGAACGAGTGCGAGAGGGACTCGGTGCCGGGTGGCGGCGGTGGTGGTGGTGCGGAACGAGGGGCGGTGGACGAGCGGGTGCGCCGGCGAGCGTCGGAGGACGGCGAGGAGGACGCGGGGGCAGGGACTGCGGGAGGAGAGGACGCGCGCAGGAGGAACGCCTGGAGAGGGAGGTGGAACACGGCGGCGACCTCGTCCGGGTTGGGGCGCAGCACCCTCGGGAGGTAGGTGCTCGCGGCGGTCGCGGCGGGCTTGACCAGGAGTGCGACGACGGGCAGGACGACCAGGAGCGTGCGCGAGGTGAAGGGCGGGAGGGTCGTCAGGTGGAGCAGGTGTGATGCGGGCGGGGGAGGCAGAGGAGAGGACGACGAGGACTCGGCGTGGAAGACGCTCTCTCGAGACGGTAGAGGGAGGCCGATCTCTTCGTGCGCCTCCCGGTACTGCGCAGGTGTAGGTGTGAGGGTCAGGACGAGCTCGCTTGAAAGCCTTGTCCGGCTGGATCCGAGAGAACCGCTCACCGCCGTCCACACACCGCCCTCGCCGTCTCCCTCTTCCCATCTTCCACCAGGGAGCGCCGTCTCGCCCGGGTGGCTCCTCAGGCGAGAGCTCCGCGTCGTGAGCGTCACAGAGAGCTCGCCGAGCGGGTTCAGGTGCAACAGGACGAGCACCGCCGCGAGCTTGTTCTTGGGGAAGCTGAGCGGGCACGCGTGGCGCGGAAGGCTCGGGGCGTCAGTCGGGCTCTTCTGAGGTGCGTGTATAAGAGGGTGGACGAGGACGCACTCGAGTTGCGCGAAGGGGAGCCCGGTGCGGTACGACGCCAGGCGGCGCAGCGAGTCCTTGGTCGCGGGGGTCGCATCCGTCAGGATCGTCTCGAGGGCGTGCTCGAGGGCTTCGAGGCTCGGCTCGCAAGGCAACAAAGGAGCCGACCCGTCGACATCGACGGGGGTGGCCGACATCCGAAAGAGAGACCGGCCGTGACGACAGCGCCAAGGGAGAGGCGGCGAGAAGCAGAGGCTCAGCGGGCGCGGAAGAGAGCGTGTGGTCGATCACGGGCTCAGTCTCGACTGATAAAGAGTCAGCACGGGGCCGCACAAAGGGGCAGCAGAGCGAAGCGGCAGTGCGGCGAACATCCGAAGATCCAAGACCGCGCATCTCCTCGCACAATGGCCCTCGGCGGCAAAGGCAAGCCGCATGGGCTTGATCTGATGGAGCTTGATCTCCCTGATGCATCTCTGCTTTGTCCAACTGCCCCTGCTGTCCTTTCAGAGGAGCGCTCTGTCCCCTCTCCTTCTCCTCCTCTCCTCTCGCCTCCTCCAGACCTGCATACATCGACTCCGGACTCCGGCGCCCGCTGGTCGAGCTTTGAGTCATGGAGCCGGCTCCCGCTGTTCTCCCCACCCGGCTTCTTTCATCTGCTTCCTGCCTCTTGACTGCCAGGCCTCTCCCCTCTCGCCCTCCTCTCCTCTCCTCTCGCGTCGACAGAGCCGGGCATTCGTCCAGGTGCGCCTTGCTCCAACCCCCTCGCTCGCTTTCGGCCGTGGCCAGAGGTGCGCCTCAGGGCATCACCTCGCCTGGCCTGTGGAACTACCCCCGCTCGACGTCCTCGAGCGTACTGCCCGCCTGTGCGCGCTCCCTGGTGCCCTGTGTCAGCACATCGGCGCATGTCGGGTCCTGCCCGCGCTGTCCCGACGGCGGCCAACTCTCCGTCCCGCTCTCACCCTTCGTCGACTCACTCTCTGCCCGCCCACAGCTCTCTCCCCTTTGCTCGCACCCACCATTCTCTCCCCACTCGTCCCTTCAGCGATCCGCTCGCTGCGCCGCTCGCTCATCACCTCCTCCTCCCCCTCTCGCTCCTCCCCAACTTCCCGCTCCTTCTCGTCCCTCGCTTCGTCCGTCGCCATGCCTCACCGCACCGCCCTTCCGCGCGCGCCCATCCTCCCCGGCGGGCCCGAACCGGCCAACCTCGGCACGTTGCCGCTCCTGATTGAGCGCGCCCTCGCCCGCCTGCGTTCCATCTCGGACCCGCTGTGCCAGTACACCTACCTCGCCGCCCTCAGGAGTCGCTCGCCAGACGTCTTTTACGGCCTCGTCGGTGGCAACATGAAGGAGTGCACGGTGCGTCGCGTGTCTCTCTCGAGCGAGGCCGTCAAGAGGGGAAAGAGAGGGTTGGGGACGGACCGCGGAGATAGTGGACGGGCGCCGCGGACCACTGTCGGCCGAAAGGCTCGCTCGCTCCGGACCAGCTCGCACTCGTGCCGACTGCTCCCTGAATCGCTTCAGACTGCAGGTGTGCCAGAATGGGAGCGCGAGAAGCGCGGGCGCGGGTCGAGCGGTGCCTTCGCGCCCCCGCTCGGTCGCACGACTCGTCTCGCGGCCTCCCCCCCACCCCAGCCCTCAATGGAGTCAGTGTTCGTCAGAATGAGACGCACTGACACTAGATCTCCTTGTCAAACCCCGCGCAGCCCATCATCTAGTGCGCTTTCGCCTCCGCTCCTCATCTTTCCCTCGTCTCGCCCGACAAGCTGACCCTTTTCCCACTCTCGCCTCTCAGCACTCCCATCATCGGCCTCGCGTGCCAGAACTGGTCCCTCATCCACCCGCCTCCGCCCTCCAACGACCAGACGGTCCGCTCGCTATACTTGAACTACGCCGACCTGCCCAACCTCGGCGAGATCATCAAGGGCCTCAAGACGACCATGCCGCATGACCAGATGGAGATCTCGGTGCGCCCTTGTTCCTGGCCAGTTGCGGTCTCGAGCATGCACGAGAGCGCCAAAACTGACGGTGGGGGCCGCCCCTCTGAGCAGGTCGTGACGGACGGTTCGCGCGTCCTGGGTCTCGGCGACCTCGGTGTCGGCGGCATGGGCATTTCGCAGGGCAAGCTGTCGCTCTATGTCGCCGCGGGCGGCGTCAACCCCAAGGCGGTGCGTCTCGCGAGGTCTTTCCCGCTCCCGCTCGTGCTGACCTTACTCCGCCTCCCTGCCCCTGCTGACCTACCTCTTTCCGCTTCCCCCGTCCCGGAACACAGACCCTCCCCATCGCCATCGACTTTGGCACGGACAACGAGAAGCTTTTGGCCGACCCGCTCTACGTCGGCCTGCGCCAGCGCCGCCTCCCTGACGACAAGTGCGAGGAGTTCATGGACGTTTTCATGCGCGAGATGCACAAGGAGTTCCCCAACATGGTGCGCCTCTTGCGTCTGCGTCTTGCTGGCGTCGGTGCGGGGCGGGCACGAGCAGCAGCCGCTTTCGACCGCTCGTGTCAGCCAGGACCCGTTCAGCGACGCTGACGCCTTTCGTTTCGGCCACCTCCCCCACGATCACAGATCATCCAATTCGAGGACTGGCACACGACGCTCGCCTTCCCGCTCCTGCACAAGAATCGCGACATCTACCCCTGCTTCAACGGTCCGTCCCCTTCGCCTCCTCTCGTCCTCGCTACCCGCCCAGCGTTGACACTCCGCCCCCTCGTGCCTGCACAGACGACATCCAGGGCACGGGCGCTGTCGTGCTCGCCGGTGCGATCCGCGCCTTTGCGCTCAACGGCGTCCCGCTCAAGGACCAGAAGATCCTCTTCTTCGGCGCCGGGTCGAGCGGCGTTGGCGTCGCCGAGACGATCGTAAAGTACTTTGAGCACCAGGGCTGCACCGAGCAGGAGGCCAAGGACAAGTTCTGGCTCGTCGACTCCAAGGTGCGCCCTTGTCTCCTCGTCTTTTTGTCGAAGGCGCGGCGCAGGTTCGCTCACACCACGGCCCCGTCTCACCTTCCGCAGGGCCTCGTCGCGCACAACCGCGGCGACAAGCTCCCGATCCACAAGCAGTACCTCGCGCGCGCCGAGCCCGACGCGCCCAAGCTGCGCACGCTCAAGGAGGTCGTCGAGCACGTCAAGCCCACGGCGCTCCTCGGCTTGTCGACCGTCGGTGGCACCTTTACTAAGGAGATCCTCCAGCTCATGGCCTCGTACAACAAGCGCCCGATCGTCTTTGCCCTGTCCAACCCGGTCGCTCAGGCCGAGTGCACCTTTGAGGAGGCCGTCGAGGGCACCGACGGGCGCGTCCTGTTTGCGGCGGGCTCGCCGTTTGACCCCGTGAGCTACCAGGGCAAGCGGTACGAGGCGGGCCAGGGCAACAACATGGTGCGTCGCAGTGGAGGTCGTCTTGGTCGGCGCGCCGACGTCATCGAGCCGAAAACTGACCTTCTTGCCTTCCTCTCCTCCCCCTTTCCTCCTCTTCTCTCTCCCTCGCCCTCTCATGAGTCAGTACTGCTTCCCACCGCTTGGCCTGGGTGCCATTCTCGCCCGCGTCAAGAGCATCCCGGAGGACCTCATTCATGCGTGCTCGCTCGGTCTCGCCTCGTCCCTCAGCCCAGACGAGCTCGAGCGCGACTTGCTCTATCCCGACATCGAGCGCATTCGCGAGGTCTCGGTCCAGGTCGCTATGCAGGTCATTCGTAAGGCTCAAGAGCTCGAGGTCGACCGCAACGTCGACCTGAGGCAGCTCGACGACAAGCAGCTCGAGCACTACATCCGCAGCAAGAGCTACCACCCGCTCATTGACGCCGAGGAGGTGCGCTCGTAGAGTGTGCGGGTGCGGGCGGTAGATGCGGCTTGAGGGCAAAAGGGCCGTTGGGGCCCGGGCGTGGACGTGGGTGGACGTGGAGCAGGGGAGGGGGAGGACCGCTTTTGCTTGACTTTGTTCCTTGTTTTGTGCGCGACGGTTCGGCGTCGCGCTGTGATTAGTCTCTCTCTCTCTCTCTTGGTGACGCTCGGTCGTGCAGTGCACATTCGTTTGCCGTCCTCGTCGAGCCCTTCCTCGAGTGAGGTCGAGTCGCGAGACTGGTGAAGGGGGTGAGAGTGTCTTGTCCGCAGTCTGCGTTTGTCGAGTCGAGCCGTCGCTGGCGCCCGGGCCTCGTCTCGCCCTCTCCTCTCTTCCGCGCTACGGCGCTGCTCGGGCAAGCGCACTAGCTCTGTCGCCGCACTCTGCGAGAGACGCGAGCGGGCAGCAGGACGCCTGCGGTAGCGTTCGGCACCCTCGGATCACGAGCGCAGGGACCGCCTTTGCCTCCGCGTCGCCCCTCTCGTCGCAAGCAAGCTCAAAAGCCAAGAGTGGATGTGGGGGAAACGAGTTGAACGTTTGCGTAATGCTATACAACCGAGACAGACAAATGACCCTTCGAGACCTCGCTCTGTTGGAGAGCGTCTACACAGCTCTGCCTCCGACCTCCCTCCCTCTCTAGTCTAGTGTCTAGGAGACGCCGCGCTGCGCCGAGTCTAGAAGAGCCAGTCGATGAACTTGCCCCATGCCGTGGTCGGGATGGGAGGAACGGGAAGCGTCGCCGGGTCGATGCGGCCGGAGAAGAGGTCCATCTCGCGCGCGCGGACAAACTGCAGGGCGAGGGGTCCGAGTCAGCACTTGGGCCCGGTCGACCGAGAGAAGGTGACGGAGCGACGTACGCTAGTGCGCTTGATGAGCTTCCATAGGAGGATGGGGACGATGAAGAGCGGGATGCCGATGTAGCTCGCGATGAAGTCCTGCGCGTCCCAGTTGCCCTTGAGGAAGACGGAGAAGCCCGACACGAGCGTGACGATGACGCTGCCGATGAAGCCGTACCACGCCGTGAAGGGCTGGAAGGGCGACTTCCACGGGAACGAGTCGCGGCTGACCCCCTGGGCGCGGCACCCGCGGTGGAAACGGATGTAGGCGAAGCACAGCGTCGCCCAGGCGATGAGGCCAGCCACCGTCGACAGGTTCTGCAACCAGCCAAACGCTTGACTCGGGCCGCCAGACCCGAGGGACAGGTAGGCGAGGGGACCAAAGGCGAACGAGGCGAGGACGGCGTAGTAGGGGACGCCGTACTTGCTCGTGATGCCGAAGAAGGACGGGAGCTGGCGGTCCGTCGTCATGGCGACGATCATGCGCGAGCCGACCTATTGTTGGGAGAATGAGAGGGGGAGGGCGAGAGAGAGAGGGATGTCAGTCCGGGTCCTCTGGGGACGAGAGACGGCTCGAGCGCGACGACGCACCCAGCAGTACGAGTTGCCTGCCGACCATGCCGAGACGAGGATGCACGCGTTGACGACCGAGTCGAGCGCAGGGATGCCCGCCGCCTTGATGGCGAGAACCCACGGCGACGAGTTGGCGTTGCCGGTCCCCGAGACGAGGCCCGGGTTGGTCGGGTCGACGGTCATGCCGATGAGGAGCGCTCCGAGGATGTAGAAGAAGCCGATGCGTGCAGTGACGCGGCGGGCGGCCTTGGGGATCGAGCGGTGCGGGTTCTCGGCCTCGCCGGCGGCCTGTGGGCGAGCGTGAGGTCAGCGCGAGTCACACACGAGTACGAGAGGAACCGTAAGCGCACGACGACGACCGTCTCAACACCGATGAAGCTGAACGAGGCGTTGACGAAGGCGGCAAGGAAGCCGCAAAAGTGACCCGTCGGGCCGGTGATGCCTGTGTCGAAAAGCGGCGTCAGCACGGATCCACTGCTTCCCCGCGCTCATCTCGCTTTCGTGCGCACGTCCGGCATCGTCGATCAGACGGTGGGACGAACACGCAGAACGGGGGAGGGCGCGAGAGAGAGAGGGAGAAAGGAGACGCACCGTTGTAGTCAACGAAGGCGCCGGGGTTCCGCCAATAACGGAAGCCGATGGCGTCGCCCTCCGGTGCGCCGCCCGCCGTGATGACGATCGACACGACGACGAGACCAAGGAAGCACAGGATCTTGACACACGCCGTCACGACTTCAGTCTCGCCGTAGAAGCGGACCGGCATCAGGTTGATGGCGAGGATGAGGGCGAGCGAGATCGAGATGACGAGTGCCGGGGTGATGTCGGTCCAGTAGGACACGAGGACTGCTGCGGCAGAGACCTCGGAGGCGATCTGCGAGCGGGGCGAGAAGGGGTCAGCGGGATCCTGCGACGGGCGCCGGGGGAGCGCCGCGACGAGGACCGCGCAGTGGAGGTTGTCATACGCACAGCAATGGTATAGCAGTAACCGTACTGGAAAGCAAAAGAAGGAAGAGTCAGCAAGGGAAGGGTGAAGAGGAAGCGGGAGGCGCTGGGGCCGCCTCCTTCGCCTCCTGAATCGGACAGCGGCGAGCCGCCTGCTGGGCCTACTGCTCTTTGCGGCCCTTCGGGCACTCATGCCGCGGGACCGTCGAGCAGATGCCCGACCGCCTGCCGGCGGCCCAGGCCTGGCGTCGTTGCCCAGCCGCCGGAGCGCAGTGCGGCGGCGCTGAAACTTGGTGTGGAGGACTCACGGACAGGGCCAAGGAGAAGCCGACAGATGGGTCGATAAAACGCGACGCCCAGTGAGGGAACGAGCCGGCGGTCGGGATCTGCGGGAGAGGACAGGGTCAGCGCGCGCCGCACAGGAGGACGAAGAGGCGGTCTCGACGCACGAGAGTTCCGAGCTCCGAGATGCTCTGCATCACACACCACAGAATGGAGCCAACGACGAGGTAGGCGCTGCGCGGGAACGAGCTGTCAGCCCCGGAGACGGAGACGGAGTCCGCCACAATGGGAGGCGGGCGCACAGGAGGAGACCAGCGGGACCCGACTTGGCATACGCCGAACCGGTACCGATAAAGAGACCTGTCGAGCGCGCGAGAGCGTCAGCGGGGAGCCCCACCACACCTTGAGACAGCCGCGAGGGCGGCGGCAGCGCACTGGCGACGCGCCACACCCGCAGGACCAGCACTCACCCGTTCCGATTCCGCCACTGAAGCCGATGAAAGTGATCTGGCGAGCGTTGAGACGACGGGCCAGGTTGGCCTGTCCCTTGGTCGAGTCGACCTCGTGCTCGCCGCCATGCATGACCCCCTTGCTACTGCCGCTCGCGCGCTCGAGGTCATGCTTGACGTCGTCAAACGACGCTGCAGGTGCAGGGGGGACGGCCGGCGTCCTGTCGATGACCGTCTGGGTCTGTTCGGGTGCGCCCATGATGATGGCGTGACCTCGGAATCGGTGTGCGGAGTGCGCTGTGGTCTTGAGTGCGCTGCCGGAGGTGGCGCAGGCGGGGCGAGTGGCCGATGCAGGCAGGGGAAGAGAGCTCAAGCTCTACTGTGGGTTGCTCAGGAGCAGCTGACGTGCAAGAGCGAGCAGAGACTGGTGGAGGAGAGAGAAAAAGCTCAGCAGTTGCCGACCCCAGCCTCGCTTGCTTTTTCAACGCGGGGTCAGCGGCGATCCGCGGTGTGGCGCGAGAGTGGCGCGACCTGCGACTCCCAAGCACGCCATCCGTGCAATCCAGCCCCAGTCTTCGCCAACAAACGCCTCACGTGGCCGTCTCACACGGGCCTCGAAGTAGGCCGCAGGCCCCAAGGCAACCCCAAGGCGTGCGTAAGTCGACAGAGTGCGTGAGACGGCGGCCGGCAACCGTCGGATGCCATGCGCGGGCAAGCAGCATGTTGTCCAGGCGCGGCGCAGCCAAGGCGTGCTCTTCGACAGCAAGAGGAGCTGCGAACGCAGGACTGAGCGTCAGGGAGAAAGAGAAGGAGGAGGCCTCGCCCCCGGGCCAGGCTGCTGCGCCGGCGCAGGCGGTGCGAGCGGGCCGGGCCAAACTCGGATCGGCCGCGAATACGCACGCACCTCTCGCGTCAAGCTTGGTTTTTGCTCAGCAGGACAGGACAGCGAGCACGAACGCGGGCAGCAAGGCAAAGGAGGTCTTAGGGGGACAGACGGAGGCGGTGCGAGTCGGAGCGGACCAGACTCAGCTTCGCCGACGCGTCGCAACGCGCCGCCGGTCCTTTCTCGTCATCTCCCCCTCTTCGCTGGACTCGCTCCTGGCACAGCCCACCATGAGCCGAGCTCGAGGCTTCTTCGACGATGACGACGACGATGACGACTCTCAGCTCCAGCAAGAGTCGTTCCAGTCGCACCAGGCCGTTCATGACGAGTCCTTCTTCTCGCGCGACGACTCTGTTCCTCCACGCCGCCAAGACCGCGACACCAGCTCCATTGGCCCAGGCGCACGAACAGCAGCCGGACGCATCTCGAGCGTCACGGGCGCAGCGGCGGGCTCGTCAGTCCGCGCGGGCTTCGAGAGCTCGAGGGGGGACAGCCCATCGCTCGACGACATCCTCGGCGAGGGCGCACCACGGGACACGAGCAGGAACGTGCAGAAGCTCTTGAGGGCGTACCAGAACGAGGTCGGCGCGCCTGAGCTGCTCAAGTTCCCACGCCAGCTCGTCGAGAAGGTGGTCAAGAGCCTCGCGCGAAGGGTGCGCACTGTCTCTTTGTGCTCTTTGCCCTCGCTCACCGAGGCTGACGGGTCCCGAGCCCCTGCAGAAAGACCTCGTGCGGATAGCGCAGTCGACGCCTGGGCACGACGACGCGTTCTACATCGCGGCGAGCGTCGTCGCGACCGAGAACATGCGCGCCGCTCACGTCCTCAAGATGTTCACCCGCCAGCGCATCTACAAGGTGAGTCCTACCTCTTACTCTCACTGAGCCTGGTGTCCTGACGCGGATGACGGCTCGCAGCTCGAGCAGTGCGCCGAGTACTACCTGTCGCAGCCGGACGTGCATGAGCGGCTGTACCACAACGAGGTCGCGCACGCCGAGGGGTGCGTCTCTCTCTCGGGCCGTTTTTGAGGGTCGAGCTGACAAAGACGACCATTCGCACCAGGTACGTCCGCCTCGTCAAGGCCTACCACGACGCCTCGGCGATGGACGCCATGCCCGAGCAAGTTACCCGCAACCCGCCGCCCAGTGAGTCCTGTCCCGCAACATGACACGAAGCATCAGCACTGACCCGCTTCCGCGACTGCGCACGCCACTCAGTGCCCACGCCAGACTTTGGCCAGCCCGTCCTCTGCCGTGCACGGAGAGACTGCCCGCCCGTCGTCCTCCCCGAGTGCGGCCCGCTTTCTCGGCTCCTCGTCTCGTCCCTTCGCTCACTGGCTCACACTTGCCTGGAACGCGCAGCGGCGAGCTGTTCGCGTTCGCACAGGGCTCGCAGCACATGTGCCGCTACAGCACGATCCGGGCGCTCCTGGAGGCGGGCGACGTCGAGCTCATCTAGATCTTCTTGCGTCTGTCTGTACCATTCTCGCACTGCCCTCGTGTTGTAAGGCTGTCGTACGCATCCTGGGGTTCGCATCGCAAGAGGGCCTGGCTTGACGACCTGATGCGCAACTCGTCCCTCGCCTCTCATCGGCTCTCACGCCTTCAAGCTCGCCTGTTGACTGCATGGGAAGACCTCGTTTTGCTTGAAGCCTCTAAGACAAGACTCGAGGAGGGAGTTGACTGCGCTCAACCCCGCGAGGTTGACTGTCTAGCGCCTGTCCAGCAAGACCGTCATGGATGTCGGGAGAGGAGCGCACGGACGGACCAATTCTAGCACGCACCTGGCCGTTAAGATCCCCTTTGTGGGTCTGCCAGCCCAGGGAGGCGACAGGGGGGAACAGAGGAGGATCAGCACTCGTGCTCGAGGCTGAGCGCGACGCTGCTCGTGCTTGTCGGGCCTCGAAAATTCTCAAGTTCTCGACACATGGTCTTCGTGGCTAAGGTCGCCGAGGTCCTTGGGCCTTGTCCTTCTGGCGACGCCTTGACCCGCGACGTGACGCCTGCCCCTTGCGACGACGAGCCTCCGACCGCGCTCGACCACCGACGGCAACGACGATGACGGCGAAGACGACGACAGCAGCGACAAACAGGGCATGTGGAAGTGCCCGCGGACGCAAGCCTGGCCTCGCGGGACAACGAGGAGGTCTGAGGAGCTCGACGCCCCCGAGTGGTCCTCGTCGTTGGTCCCGCCGTGTGTCACAGGAGCGACGACCTTCGCGTCTCCCTTGCTGCTGGCGGACGTGCGAGCCGGCGGGCTGATCTTGACGTTGATGGTGGCGCCGGCCTTGACCTTCTTGTCACTCGGCCCGCGGTGCTTGAGAATGTGGACCTGCAAGGCGGATGAGACTCAGCAAAGCGCCGAGACGCAAGGCGGCGCGGGACTCGCCATCTCGAGGTAGGGCTTGCCGGACAAGTCCATGCCGCGAGGTCCGTCGAGCCAGCTGAACGCGCGACCGAGGCTCTCGAGCGCTTCGGGTGTCGCCTTCGAGATCGGCCGTGTAGCCGAAGGAACACTTCTCGACCGCTGAGAGAACCGGAAGCAGCAGCGCGCTCCATACCTTCGAAGTTTCAGCCGCGCCGCTCACCAGGAAGCGGGTAGCCGTCCGACGGTCGAGCGCGACGAAGCGGGAGCCGCTCACGAGCTCTCGCGTTGCTCCCATGGCGGATCGGCTCACTTGTTCGAGGCCTTGACGTGCGTAAGCAACGCGCGCAGAGGCGTACCTGCTCGGGGAGATAAGGAGACCGGCTGAGCGATGACGATGGCCGCCGACGCGGTGGCGCGCCGTGGGCGCGGCCGAGAGGAGCCAGCGACTCTTCTCGCGAGCGAGCGCACGAAGGGCTGATCATTGCGCAAGCTGGGCAGCTGCAGAGGCAAGCTCGGCCAAATGGAGGGGAGCGAGCGAGGGCCCCACGCGGTGCGCGCGGTGCGGTGCTTCGCCTCGGATGCTCCCGCGTCTCTCGCTCTGACCCGCTCGTTCGTTACCGGCATGGCCAAGTCTGCGGCGCCTTACGGCAGCTGGCCGTCCCCTATCACTACCGACCTCGTCCTCTCTTCGGCCGTCTCGCTCGGGGACCTCTCTGTCTCCCACAGTGGGCGCGCCGTCGCTTGGACCGAGGGCAGGCCAGAGGAGAAGGGCCGCAACGCGCTTGTCTACCAGCATTTGAGCGGCAGCGCCAAGCAGGAACAGGTCCTGCCCGACGTCAAGTGGAATGCGCGCTCGAGGTCCGTCCCTCTCTCGCTTCCCGCCTGAACAAGTGAGTGCGTCGCCGCTGACTGTGCCCCGCTCGTCTAGGGTTCACGAATACGGCGGCGCACCCTGGACGTTCGAGAGCGACTCGTCGATCCTCTTCTCGTCGTTTGACGGCCCTGCGTTCCGAGTCGAGCGCGGAGAGGACGGCTCGTGGGGCGAACCCAAGCAGGTCACGCCTGGTGAGCCAGCCTCGTTCAGTTCTATTCGAGGTCGCAGCCCTGACGAGCCCGCAAACCCGCAGCGAGCTCCGTCCTCCGCTTCGCCGACTTTGCACCGCACTCCTCGCAGAAGGGCGTCACCCTCGCCGTCGTCGAGGACCACACGGAAGACAAGCCCTCGACGGTCGTCAACACCCTCGGTGTGATCTCGAGCGACTCGAACGGCCCGACGCTTCACACGGTCGCGTCTGGCGCCGACTTCTACGCCTCGCCGCGGTGGTCGCCGTCTGGCCAGTTCCTCACCTGGGTCCAGTGGAACCACCCCGACATGCGCGTCCCTCTTTCCCTCGCTCACCGAGGCTGAATCGAGACTGACCGGAGAGCACCGCACACACCACAGGCCTTGGGAAGGCAGCGAGCTCTGGGTCGCCAAGGTCGCGCGCGACTCGTCTGGCTCGCTCAACCTGTCGCAGCTCGTCGAGCCCGGCTCGGCCGTCAAGGTCGCTGGCGCGCTCAGGAACGTCGAGAGTGTGAGCCAGCCTCGCTGGGCCCTGCCGAGCGAGGACGGCACGGCGCCGGACAAGCTCGTCTTCCTGAGTGACCGCACGGGCTTTTACGAGCTGTACGTGTTCGAGCCCGAGGGCGACAAGGAGGTCAAGCTCCTGCTCAAGGAGCCCACTGGCGCAGACGTCGGCGGTGCGCCTAGCTCGACTCCTATGCGGCCGCGGCCGAGCGAGACTGACGGCCTTCGAGCGCACAG
>SOZI01000228.1:711-19450 GCA_006352295.1 Rhodotorula diobovata | reverse complement strand
CCTAACCCTAACCCTAACCCTAACCCTAACCCTAACCCGGCAGAGGAGGTGGAGCTGTTGCTGGAGCGCCAAGGCGAAGCGGTCTGCTCCTTTCCCGCTGTGCCTGCAGCGGTTCCACGCTGACCCGCGACTTTTGTCCCACGCAGCTTGCTGAGCTTGGAAAGCGAGGTTTGTCCCCTCTCCGCCTCCCACCTCTCACATGGCGCTGACGGCCTGCTCGCGCTCGCACCGCAGCTGTCGAGGCTCGTGAGGCTCAGAGCGACCGTCGGTCACACCAACAACGACTGACTGACCATACCCTGCGCTTGTGCGTCACAGGTCGAGCAGCCGAGGCGATGCATCCCGGCGGTGCGGTCCACGACAAGGCGACGCAAGTTGCGCACATCTGGGTGCGTCTCTTCCCCTGTTCTCGGCCAACGTTGCGCTGACGGTCACGGCCGGATGCCCAGGAGTCAGCATGGGGCAGTGCCAGCAAAGCCGAAAGCGAGGGGCGAGCGCTCCTGGTCGACTACGCAGAGAGGAACGACGCCAAGGAGCTCGCGCTGATCCGTTCGCACGGCGTCGGTCCGGGTGGAGCGGTTGCGGACCCAGTTCAGTCGGGCCCAGCCGCAGAGGCTCGGCGCGTCCTGGTTGCTCGTGCCCTGTACAGGCGGCCGCCCCGTGCGCACTCGGCCGGTGAGCTCGCGCTCGAGAAGGGTCGGGGCGAGGGCGAGGGTGAACTGCGCCGGCGGCTGATTTACTTTGGCCGTACGTACTGAGCGCGACGGAACGAGTCCGGGGCCGAGCAGCAGCGACCATCCAAACGAGAACGAGAGAGCGCGCCGCCCGGGAGAGACGGAGAGAGACGAGCGAGTCGAAGCGAGGCAAGCCCGTCGTGCGCACGAGGGAAAGCGCGGGCGACCTGTGGTGACGAGTCTGATCTCGAGAGATTCGAAGCAGCAAAGATCGGCACAGAGAGAGGCGAAGTAAGGACGACACGGTGAGCGGAGGAGGAGGAGGAGGAGGAGGGGGAGGGTCAGGCTCTGCCCTTGTCCCCGCTCGACTGCGAGGCTGCCCTGTGTTGGTTGATCTGGGTCGGCTTAGCTGCTCGCACCCGTGCACGACACCCTAGCACCCGTCGCATCCGCCGCCGCCTTCCTCTTCACCGTCCTCCTCCTCCCGCCCCCCCGCGCCGACCCACCCACGCGCCCGACCTCGACACAGCACCACACGCCCAGTGCAGTACACTCGGTGAGGCTCACACCTCGTCATCACAATGCCCGGGCGCACTGGCGCAACAGCGCGAGCTCTTGTTGGGCGAGGGGAGGACCGCGAGTGACGGCACAATGCGAGACTCAGACGAGGCCCACCTCGAGGGCTCAGAGGGGCTGTGATGGGTCACACAGCCCCTGAAGGAGTCCACCGCAGCGCACAGTCGCGCGGCAACAGCAGCAGCTCTCCTCGTTCTCGAGACGCAGCTCGCTGAACTCGCTGCTCCTCCCCTCCCCCCTCCCCTGCCCCACTCGCCGGCCTTCCAGCACCGTCAGAGCCACGCCAAGACTCGCCTACTCAAGCTCCACATACCCGTGCGACCGACCTCAGGCGCACCTCGAGCTCGCGCCCATCATGTTCTTCCTCGTGCGTCTCCCTTTCCCTTCCTCCCCGCGCGTGCTGACCACAAATGTGCCCCCGCACCCGTGAGCACGACCTGCCGACGCAGCACTGACACACTAGTACGCACGCTCGCAGAAACTGTTGACGCAGGACCTGATCATGCACCCCTCGTACTTCAATCAGGCGCTGCGCGGCCACCTCTCGAGCGAGCTGCGGCGACAAGTCGAGGGTTCGTGCTCTGGCCGGCTGGGCTACGTCGTCGCCGTCATCAACGAGGAGACCGAGGACGGCACCTGGCGAGGGCGCATCATGGAGGACGGGCAGGCCGTCTTCTCGCTCAAGTACCGCGCCGTCGTGTTCCGACCCTTCCGAGGCGAGGTCGTCGACGGCGTCGTCTCGAGCGTGAACAAGGTGCGCGTGTGTGCCTTCATTGACCGCCGAACTCGGCGCTCATGCTGCCTTGACGCGCGCAGATGGGCATCTTTGTCGACGTCGGCCCGGTGCAGTGCTTCATCTCGACCCACGTGCGTTCTTGTCCCCTTTTCGAGTCTTGACGAGCGATGCGCTGACTCTGCTCGCGTACCCACAGCTCGTCCCGCCCGATTTCAGCTTCGACCCCAACTCGAACCCGCCGTGCTTCTCGAGCTCCGAGGACACAGTGCGTCTCTGTCGGGCTCTCCTCCTTCACCGCGCGCCTCTCGCTGACCTGGTCACTCTCGTCCTGCAGTTGACGATCCAGAAGGGGACCAAGATCCGGCTGAAGATTGTCGGCACGCGGGTCGACGCGACCGAAATCGTGCGTCGGCGCTCCCCCTCGCGGTTCCTGCCTGTGCTCACGGGTCGCATAGGCTTGCGGGCACATGCGGGAAAGACAGGATTCTCCGCTGACACCCCCCCTCGTCTCGCGCAGTTCTGCATCGGGACGATCAAGGAGGACTACCTCGGCCCCCTCGGCTGAGCCCCGTCGCTCGCTCGTTCGCCCGCCCGCCGCCGGCCGAGCGTTGAGCGTCGAGGTTGGGTCGTCAATGCAGACGAGGAAGAGAAGAGGAAGAGGAGGATTCGCCCGTCGTCGTCGTCGTCGTCGTTGTCGCATGTTGTACCGTCACCCCACGCAGGAGTCTCTCGCCAAAACGCCTCGGAGCGCACGCGTTGCCGCTCTGGCGCGCCCGCCTAGATACCGTCCCCACTCTGTGCAATCATCCAGCAGAGTGTTTCCTTCTATCAGTCGAGTGTGTGGAAAGTCGAGAGACCTTGCGCAGAGGCGGTGCAAGGCGCGCGCGTTGAGCTCGAGCTCTGCGAGTCGAGGCGCGCGGCTCCGCGGCACTCTGGCTTGCCCTTCGACCCGCAGCTCGCTACTCGCTAGAGCATCCACGTGAGCTATTATTCTGTGCTTCTGTACACTGCGCGAACCCACCCGAACTGGCACGGAGCACCGCCCCGTTCGCCTCGTGTGGGCTGCCTCGAGCTCGTCGAGCTCCACCCGCCCGATTCCGACTCGCTCGCGCCTCCCGAGCACGCGGCGCATCTTCGGAGGCAGTTGTCGCTCGCTGGCAGGGTCGGGGCGGGGACCGCGCCGCACGGCTCCAGCGAAGGCGCGTGGATACGGGAGTCGCGGCGGGGCGGGGCTTCAGGGCGACATCGCCTCGGGCTGCAGCAAGGGCGGGACGGCGCAGGGCCGTCTTATAGTCGTCCATGAGCCTTTTCGCGGGGGCTTGCATGGACCGCGTCGACCGCTCGCCACGCTCCACTCGACATCAACCCTGCCCTCACTCGCCCGGTTCCACATGACTGACTCTCCCTCTCGCCCATCGTACAGCTTTCCCTTTCGCCATGGCCACTACCAACGCTGCTGCTGGCACCGAGACCGTCGCCGCCGTCCCCGTCGTGCGTCCCTGCCGCTCCCCCCTCCTTCCTCCGCTCCCCCACCTCGTCGCTGACCCGCTTGACCTTCCCGCCGAACGAAACAGGCGGGCGCGACCTCGGCCGACTACTACGCCGACTCGTACGCCCACTTTGGCATCCACGAGGAGATGCTCAAGGACGAGGTCCGCACCTTGAGCTACCGCAACTCGATGTGGCACAACAAGCACCTGTTCAAGTGCGTCCGCGCCTTCTTCCCTCCCGTCCGCCGCGACTGACTTATCTCGTCCACAGGGACAAGGTCGTCCTTGACGTCGGCTGCGGCACGGGTATCCTGTCGATGTTTGCGGCCAAGGCGGGTGCCAAGAAGGTCATCGGCGTGCGTCTACCCTCCCTTTCCCCTACCGCTGTCTGAGGAGCTTTGCTGACGCTCGGGCACTCGTCACAGGTCGACATGTCCAACATCATCGACCAGGCGACCAAGATTGTCGCAGCCAACGGCTTTGCCGACAGTGCGTCCCCTTGGGAGGGAGCATCGTCCTTCGACCCCTTCGCTGACTCTCGACCATCCCGCGCAGCCATCACGCTCATCAAGGGCAAGATGGAGGAGGTCGTTCTCCCCGTCGACAAGGTCGACATCATCATCTCGGAGTGGATGGGCTACTTCCTCTTGTACGAATCGATGCTCGATTCTGTCCTGTACGCGCGCGACCGCTACCTCAACCCGGGCGGCCTCATGTTCCCGGACGAGGCGACGCTCTACCTGGCGGCGATCGAGGACCAGGAGTACAAGGAGGAGAAGATTGGCTGTGCGTTTTACCCCCTCCCCCCCCTCGCGCGAGACTCGCTCACTCGTGCTGAACCTGCACTCCCCCCCGCTCGCGCAGTCTGGGACGACGTGTACGGCTTCGACTACTCGTGCATTAAGGAGATCGCGCTGCGGGAACCGCTCGTTGACACGGTCGACCTCAAGTCGGTCGTCACCAACCCGTGCAAGCTCGCCGTCTTTGACCTCCTCAAGGTCACCAAGGAGCAGCTCACCTTCATGACCAAGTTCAAGCTGACGGCGACTCGCAACGACTGTACGTCTCGCGCTCTCACGCTCGCACTCGAGCTGCGCGCTCTCGCGGTTCAAGCGCTGACGGCGTGCCTCTCGAATCAGACGTCCACGCGTTCCTCGGCTGGTTCGACTGCGCATTCCGCGCATGCCACAAGCCCGTCAGCTTCTCTACCGGCCCCCATGCCAAGTACACCCACTGGAAGCGTGCGTCTCTGCTGTACCTCCCCCGCCCCCCCTTTCTTCCCACCGGCAGACTGACCCTCGGCTCTCCGCGCCCGCAGAGACCGTCTTCTACCTCGGCGACATGGTGACGCTGCAGGAGGGCGAGTCGATCGAGGGCACGATGAGCGTGGCGCCCAACGCGCGCAACCCGCGCGACCTGGACATCGTCGTCGAGTACACGAGCGAGGGCGCCAACCCGACGAGCGAGCGGAGGGAGTACCGCATGTGCGTCGCCCGCTCCCGTCTTTCCGCCTTTCGAGTGCCTGGGGCGTCTAGCCGAAGCGGCCGGCTCGCGAAGAGGTCGCGCTCGAGAGTCACGACGACGAGGCTGACCCTCCTGCTTTCCTCCCCCTCGCAGGGCATAGATGCGCCGTGCAGACTCGATGGCGGAGGAGGAAGAAGGAGGGGCGGAGGCGAGGGGGGCTATGGCGTCGCACGCACGCACCATGTACTGTTTCTTTTCCCCATCTCCGCGCAACCCGCTGAAAACGCGCGCGACCTCGCGCTGTATACCCCATTGCGCTTCCTCCTTCCTGTCATCAGCCGTCAGAAGAGAGTGTCGAGGGTCGAGCGAAGACTGCTCGACGACCTGCCGTCGCGGCGCCGACTTGCAGGAGGCCTCGAAGCTGCCTCCCGAGACCGACCGCGACCGTGCGCAACACGCACGAGGACAGCGAGACGGGTACGCGCTTCGCATCCGGGACTCAGTGCTCGTCCGCGCAGGCCACCGCGACTTTAGGCGCGCCGACGGTGGAATATCCTTGGTCCCGCCTGCCTGCCCCTCTCCCTCCCTTTCTCAGCGATGACAGCGACGCCCGCAGCGGTGGATGCGAAAATCGGTGTGTTACAAAAGGGCACGAACTGGGTAGGGAAGGGCAGAGGGCAAAAGAGACAAGCGTGGGTGTGCGCGAGGAAAAGGGGGTAAAAACTGCGAGCTTCGTCTCTCTGTCTCTGCGTCCTCCGGGTCATCTGCAAGCGACGCGCTTAGTCTGCGAGAGGGCGGGGGTAGAGTCAGCGACACGCAGACAGAAAGCGAACGAGAGAGAGCGCGAAGGAAGGACGCACAGGTGCGCTTGAAGGGCGGGATGGCCTTCATCTCGTTCTCGTCGAGCGTGTTGGGGTTGACCTCGCGGTACGAGAGGCGCGTGCCGCCCTCGACGTCGCGCTGGAACGAGAGCGTGTGCTTCATCCACTTTTCGTCATCGCGCTCGGTGAAGTCCTCGCGGGCGTGCGCGCCGCGCGACTCCTTGCGCGCCTCGGCACTGACGATGGTCTGGTCGGCGCAGGTGAGGAGGTTACGCAGCTCGAGCGCCTCGACAAGGTCCCTGCAGAGTTGAGCAGCGGCATCGTCAGGACAGGCGTCTGTAGTGGGAGAGGGCAAGAGAAGGAAGGCCAGACGCACGAGTTCCAGATCATCGAGCGGTCCTTGATGCCGAGGTCCTTCCAGGTGCCGCGGACGCGCTCCATCTCCTTGACGCCGTTCTCGAGCGACTCCTGGGTGCGGAAGACGGCCGCGTCGCGCTGCATCGCCTTCTGCATGTCGAGGCGGATGTCGCTCGTGTGCTTGGGTCCGCTCGAGGTGCGGATCTGGTCGAGCGCCTCGATCGACTCGAGGCCGGCCTTGTCCGAGATGGGCTTGTGGGGCTTGCCCGGCTCGAGCTCGGACGCAATGTGCTTGGCGCACGCGCGGCCAAAGACGACAATGTCGAGGAGCGAGTTTGCGCCGAGGCGGTTGGCGCCGTGGACCGAGACACATGCGGCCTCGCCCGCGGCGTACAGGCCGGGGACAATCTTGTCCTTGCCGTTCTCGTCGACGGTGAGGACCTCGCCCGTGAACTTGGTCGGGATGCCGCCCATGTTGTAGTGCACAGTCGGGAGGACGGGGATGGGCTCCTTGGTCACGTCGACGCCGGCAAAGATGGCGGCCGTCTCGGAGATGCCGGGGAGGCGCTCGTGGAGGACGTCAGGCGGGAGGTGCGACAGCTGGAGGTAGATGTGGTCCTTGTCCGGGCCGACACCACGGCCCTCGCGGATCTCGACCGTCATTGAGCGCGACACGACGTCGCGCGAGGCCAGGTCCTTGGCCGTCGGCGCGTAGCGCTCCATGAAGCGCTCGCCCTCCGAGTTCAACAAGTAGCCGCCCTCGCCGCGCGAGCCCTCAGTGATGAGGCACCCTGCGCCGTAGATGCCCGTCGGGTGGAACTGGACAAACTCGAGGTCCTGGAGCGGGAGGCCCGCGCGCGCAACCATGCCGGCGCCGTCACCCGAGCACGTGTGCGCCGACGTGCACGAGAAGTAGGCGCGTCCGTATCCTCCCGTCGCGAGGACGGTGCGGTGCGCGCGGAAGCGGTGCATGGTGCCGTCCTCCTGGTTGTAGGCCATGACGCCGACGCACTCGCCATCCTCCATGATGAGGTCGGTGGCGAAGTACTCGATGAAGTACTCGGTGTTGTGGCGGAGCGACTGGCCATAGAGGGTGTGGAGCATGGCGTGGCCGGTGCGGTCAGCCGCGGCGGCGCAGCGGTACGCCTGGCCACCCTTGCCGTACTTGAGCGACTGGCCACCGAAAGCGCGCTGGTAGATCTTGCCATCCTTGGTGCGCGAGAAGGGCAGGCCGTAGTGCTCGAGCTCGAGGACCGAGTTGGCTGCGCGGTGGAACGTCGCAGGGATCGGAGGTTGACGACATCAAAGAGGGTGTCGAGGAGAGCGTCGTGAGGGGTGGCGACGGGCGGGAGAACAACGGGCAGGAAGCAAGAGTCGGGAGGAGAAGGTGGGGAGCAAGCGCGGTCAGTGACGGAGATCGGCGGCTAGGAAGGGAGGTGGCGATCGCAGACTTACGCGCCTCGCGGCACATGTAGTGGATCGCGTCCTGCGTGGAGACGGCACGTCAGCCGCAAGTTTGGGCGCGCAGAAGTGAAGAGGCCGAGCGCGGGCTCACCTGGTCGCCGAGCCAGTCGGAACCCTTGACCGTGTCGTACGCATGCCACCGCCAGTCGTCCTCGGTCATGTTGCCGAGGGCGGCGTTGATGCCACCCTGTGCGGCGACAGTGTGCGAGCGGGTCGGGAAGAGCTTGGTGATGCAGGCCGTCTTGAGGCCCGACTCGGCGAGGCCGAAGGCGGCGCGGAGACCGGCTCCACCGGCACCACTGCGAGGCGCGTTCAATTGTCAGCGCTGGCTTCAGGGGGTGTATCAGGGTAGAGGGAGAAGGGCTACGCACACGACGATGGCGTCGTACTCGTGCTCGATGAGCGGGTACTGGCCCGAGATGGTCGTCTGCTCGAGGGGGCGAGTTCAAGCGCGGCGAAGGTCGTGACGGTGGCGGGAAGAGGACAAAGAGCTAGTCAGTACAGTGCACGAGTGGCTGGGAACGCACACAAGGCGTCGGAAGCGAGCGATGCATGCGCCGCGGCTCGCGCCGACCGGCGAGATCGGGGCGCGCCGAGGGTCGAGCAGCGCGAGGGGGAGAGGGGGAGCTGGGCGAGAGGACTGACGGGGACCTCCTTTGCCTTGACCGGGTTGGTTGCGACGACTCGGCTGCGCGCGGCCGAGGTCGAGAAGGCGCGCAGAGGCGACGGGGTGGCGCCTGCAGGTCGCGAGAGCGTGAGGAGACGGAGGTGAGTGGGTGGTCAGGGGAGAGGGGACGCACGTGCTGCGCGAGAGAGCAGAGACACTGGCATGGGTGGCAGCAGTGGCTGGGAGTGGAGGGGGAGAGAGGAGAGGAGGGAGGAGGGGAGGGGAGGAGGAGGGAGGCGACGGCTCCGCGGCGAAGTCGGCTCGGGCCAATCGCACGCCGCCGAGTCGGCGACACGGCGCCTCAACGCGACCCTTGCGGATCTCTCCGACAGTCCGCTCGCTCTCGGACCTCTCAACTGCTGCTCGCCACACAGCTGCACTGCTCGGAGGCATCTGCCCAACTTCATCTCTGCTCTGCTCTGCTCACGTGCTCCCTTCGAAATCCGCTATGCTATCGGCGCTCGTTCTCGAGTCCCTCTCGCACGGTGCCGCGTCACTGCCTGGCGATCGCCTCTCCTCGACATGGTCCTTTCACGCCCGTCTTGGCCTCTGGCTCTCCTTCTACGCTGCCCAAAGCCTACGGCCTCGCGCGTCGCGGTCCCCTCCCGCTCACAGGTGCGACACCGCTCGATCCCGCTGCGCCCGGACCTCTCGTGTTTTGCTGTCGAGCCCACGCCCGCAACCTTGGGGAACGACCTTGCCTCGCCGTGTGCTCTGACAAGGCGTACCCTCGGAACGAGGGGAAGGCAAGGCTTGCAGCGCGACCCTGCCTGGCAGCGCAGAGTGCAGCCCCTCTAGATGCCGCGCCGGTCCCCTTCCCGCAGCTCAGCTCGCACCGCTTACACTCCGAGCGCCCACACGCGCCCCTGGCCCGTCTCGCCCTCAAACACAAACAGGTTGCGCACGGGCTCCTCCTTGCCGCCGACGGCGTTGAGGATGTCCTGCCCGAGGAGGCCGCCGAGGATGGCGCACGAGGGGGGGAACTCGGCGCTTTGGAGGGTCGCGAGGCGGCTGTTGGAGCGCGAGCGAGGGTGTGAGTACGTCGCGCCGGACAGTCAGAGGCACGAGCGAGCCCTCGAGTGGCGACTCGAGCCACGCCGGGACACGAGCGCGCGACGTACGTGATCTCGTCTTGCGGCAGCACGTCCTCGCTCACGCCCAGCGCGGGCAGGAGCTTCTTCGCCGCCTGCGCGAGCTCGTCCTCTGTTACCGTCGACGCGGTTGGTGCTATCGGCGCCGGGTTCGCCTGACGCTGCGCCGCAAAGAGGGCTGTCGTCGTCCCGAGCGACGGTGAGGAGTGTCAGTCTCCCGTCTCCAAGAGCGCATCCGAGAGTGGAGCTCGAGGCGCACCAAGCACCCCCCACAAAACCGTCCCCGTGCGCTTGAGCTCGCGCTTCTTCATGCTCGCGAACGAGTGCTCGAGCGCGAGCGACAAGGGCACGTAGGCGAGCGTCTGCTTGGTCGGGACAACGGTCGTCTCGCCCGGCGCGCGCGACACGTGCTTGTCGCTGCGGGTCGTGTCTCGCGCGTCAGTGCTGGCGTTCGCGAGAGGAGAGAGAGCGAGACAAAGGCGCGCACACGATGAACTCGTGAGAGAGCAGGTCGGCAAACATCCACCCATCGAGGCCGACACTCGCCGCAGCAAACAGCTTCTTGCCCAGCTTGCGCGTCAAGTCGTTGACTCGCAACTGGAGGACGCGAAGGGTGAGGCGAGGGAGAGGGAGGACACGCCGACGAAGTCAGCTTGCGCTCTGGCGGTCCCGCAGCGAGAAGGGACGTACGACCGTAGGCGCATCGACGTCGGTCAGCACGACGAGGTCGAACCCGGCGAGGAAGTCTTCGCTGAAGAGGAGGGCCGCGTCCGTCTCGGTCGAGAGGTTGACGCGCGGGTTGAGCGCCTGCACGCGTGGTGCCGAAGCCTCGACACGCTGCAAAGAGGGTCACATGTCAGCGTCCGCGCATGCACCGACAGTGCCCAGCACCTTTCCGAGCGAACGAGCCGCAGTGACGGTGCCGCACCTTTTGCCCGACCTCGTCCTCGCGCGCAAAGTAGTTGCTCCCGACGTCCTCCTCTGCGAGGTCGTCGCCGTCAAGGAGCGTCAAGCTGCCGATCCCCGCGAGGACGACGTTCTTGACGGCGTCGACCGCGAGACCGCGGAACCTGCCTGCGACGAGGACGCGGGCGGCGAGCATGCGAGCCTGGGCGGCGGCGCCCCAGAGGCGGAGCTGGCGGTCGTAGAGCTTGGCCTCGTCCTCTGTGATGGCCTTTTCGCGGGGTGCGGGTGCCGAGACGGACATGGCGTCGAGACGAGGAGGCGGAGGGGAGAAGAGGTGGGGTAGGGAGGCGACAGGGACGGGGCGTGTGGGGCTGGGTCTGGGTGAGGGTCGTACTGAGGTGTCTGCAGTACTTTCTGCGCTGGTTCGAGTGCGATCGAGCTGGAGGGAACGAAGAGTAAGAGCCGAGAGATGATCGACGACGAGGTCAACTTGGTGATGAACCTGTGCGCCCCCTTGTCCATCCCCGACAGCTGTGTGCGCTCCAGTACAGCGACGCTAGAGCTCTGATCTCTGTCTCGACGCCCGGCGTGTGTTCCGCACGCCAGTGCTCGCCCACCTCTCCTCCTCGCTCGGCTTGACCGCGTCGGCGCCCTTTCGTGCCCAGCAGAGCTCTCGCTTGACTGCCAGGTACGCCACTGTCTGATCCGTATGAAAATCCGCGCTCTGACCCCACTCGTGCCCAGCTCGGCTCGACTCTAACCCGTCTACTCAAGTCGCCCTCCTCGACCTCGCCAACATGTCGTCGAACGCGGGCGGCCCGTGTCTGGTCTGCGGCAAGAAGTCGACCAACCGTTGCTCAAACTGCGCAAAGGCCAGCATCGACCTCTTCTTTTGCTCGACAGCGCATCAGAAGCTCGTGCGTCCCTCTTGCCCTCCCAGGCGGTTTCCTCTCCGTTGATTCCCCACTTTCGCACAGGCATGGTGGGCGCACAAGATTGTCTGCGGCCCTGGCAAGGCGAACCCTTTCAGGCAACCGTACCTCACTGCGGACGAAGCCGAGGATGCTCTCGTCCACGAGGCGAGCCCAGTCGCAGAGCTGGACGGCAAGTCGCTCGCCGAGACCTTTGAACATTTCTTGCGTCCCGAGGACATAGGTGTACGCTGCTGTCGCTCCCGTGTGCCCGCGCGTTGACGGTTTGCTCGCCAGAGCCTGACTCTCACCGCCGTCTGCCTCGACAGCCCATGATCCGCGACCTCACGGCACCAGGTTTCGCGCCCTTGTGTACCAACGTGCGCAGCACCTCCTCACCGTGATCCGCGGGTGCGAGCACGCGCGCGTCAGCGAGGCGTCCACCTCTCTCGTGACCAACTCGCGCGAAGTGGAAGTCCTGCGCCTCTTCGCAGTCATGAAACAAGCGCTCGAGCTCACCCACATCCTCTCGTCGGGAACGCCCGAGCACGCCCGCGTCCTGCATCACCTCTTTGTCGCCATGGCACTCGTGCGCGAGGCCCGCTGCGCGAGCGAAGCACGGGCGCCGGACTCCATCGACCAGGTCAAGCTCTCGGTCGGCTCGCTCTTGTGCGCCAAAGAGGTCGTCGACGCAGAGCCAACGATCCCACGGGACCCGAATCGCTTCGGCACGGTCATGGGGGCTCTTGTCTCCCTCCTCGGGACGAGCTAGGTGCGCTTCCCTCTCCTCCGACGCTCGTCCACGGCGCACGCTGACTGCTCCGACAGGTGTCTTCTCGCCTCAACACTAGCTGCGCCGTGGTACCGCCGATCTTCACAGCCGCTGGGACGGAACCTGCAACGAGGAGCGGGCTTTGTATCGCACCCGCAAGTTGCCAAGGTCGTGGCGCGCACCTTCGCCCGGAGGGGAACGGCGGCTCGAGCTAGACCGCGCTGCTACGAGAAACGCAAGAACCTCTGCTCGTTCCGCCGGTGCGCGTGTCGAGGCGTCTCTTCTCTTCGTTCCCGCCTCCTCGGCCACCCCTCGCCTTCTCGCTGCGCGCTCCTGCTAATCTTGCATGGGAACGCTCGACTCTTGTCGCCGCGAAGCATACTGCGCGACCACAAGTGCTCGATGCATTACTCTGTACAGCCACAGGCCCTGCTTCACTCCTTGATCTCGCGCTTCTGAAAGGTGCCCTCGACAGGAACGAGCCACGACGCCCTCCTGCTCGTGAAGAACTCGCCCTGCGGCTTGAGCCCTTCCTGCTCCATGTCGTCGAACGCGCCCGTGAAGACGTAGCGCAGCTTGTCGTCGACCGGGTCGCCCCACTCGGCAATGGCGCCGCCGCAGGTCGGGCAGAAGAGCCGGTGCAGGAGCGTGCCGGAGCCGTTGTCGGCCTTGTGGTGCGTCGGGGTACCCTGAGTGACCTTGAAGGTGTCGAGTGGGATGCGTGTCGTGATGCCGTAAGGTCCGCCGGTGAACTCTGCACGCATGGGGTCCGCGAAGGCGAGCGTAAAGAGGTGAGCGCGGACACAGGCAGCCCTCACCCGGACCGCAAACGCACTCTTGCAGTTCTTGCAGTGGCACATGGACGTGCGTAGGTCCTTGGACTCGGCGTTGACCTCGAAGCGGATCTCGCGGCAGTAGCAGCCTGCGTCGGGGTCGAGCGAAGGAGGGAAAAGGAGTCGAGATCTCGAGGTCAGCGCTTCGTCGGCGGTGAGAGGAGAGCTCGTGCCTGCGGGTCATGCCACTCGTCGACGAGGGGAAGGTGGGGAGGTCCAAGCCACGGCAGAAGCTGGAGCGAGCGAGGGTCGCCCGCCTCCTCGACGCTACGGCCACTGGGCGGGTCGCGCCTGGCCGTCGGACGTCTCTCGACTCGCTCGCCGCTAGGCCTTGTTCGCCCTCGCCACTGGTTTAAAGCCAGCCCTCCTCTTGTCTCTGCTCTGCGCCGTTGCGCGTCTCCCGTCCCGCCGCACGCCGCCTCACAGCGAGTGCACCGCCCCGCATCCACTCGTGAAGTTTGGGCTCCAGGGCTCGGCGGAGGGGCGGAGAGGCCGAGTGAGGGAGGGAGCGCACCTCCAGGGTAGGTCGGCATGGTTGAGCAAGGGGCAAGGGTGAGTGACAGGCGCTCGAGAGGCCCCAGAGCCCCTCCCCCGTCGGTCCAGAGAGCTCTCCACGTCACTCGGCCTGATGAATTGATGAAGACGACCACGCGCCTCTCGTCTCTCCTCCATCATCACTTCTCTGGGTGCGACTCGTACGCCATGAGGTCTGTTGTGAACTTGAAGTCAGCGCGACCCCGTGGGCGCTATACCAAGGGCCGGACACCCACTCCGTCCCTCCTGGACGCTGCCGGCGGGCCCGGGCCGCCGACGCGGCGCGATTCTCCCGAGTCTGCTACGGTTGGCCCTCGCAGCTCCTCGAGCTGCTGACTGCTTCTTCGTCTCTGCCTGAGCGTGACCTGTGTACTGGAGCTCACGCAGAGATGAGCTCCCTCGACTTGACGGGGGCGGCGCACGATCCCCTCGTCCGCTTTTCCGGGCCCAGACTCTCGGGTCGCAGACCACCGCGCGCGGGTTCATTGTGTGCAAGTGGCCTCCTGAAGGCCAAGAGATGCAGGAATACCGCGCCCGGACATAGTCGCAGTCTCCGCCTCGGAAGAGGAGCCCCTGTGCATGTGCGCCTCTTGAAGGGCGCTCCTCAAAACGAGCTGCCGCCTTGGTGCTTCCTGGTCTCCCTCCTTCACACCTCTCCCTCGGCTTGTCAATACATACAAGATGCACACCAGCTCGCTTCTCTCTCTCGCCGCCCTGGCCGGCTGGGGTGCGTCCTGCCTTCCCTCTCCTCCCGTTTTTCTCCTACTAAGCCTTTCAAGCCTCCTTCGCCAGTCCTTGCCCTCGCCCCCGCCGACCTGCCTCTCGTCCTCGCTCAGCGCGACCTCGCTTCGGACGCCGGAACGGCTCGCGAGGCAACCGCCGCCCTCGCCCAGCACGCGAACAAAGCGCTTCATGAGGGAGGCCCTTGCGCTGCTCCCTGCGTCGACTGGTTCCAAAGCGCCCAGACGTGCTCGGGAGATGGCGTTGACGGACAGACGGCAGCGACTCAGTGCGCGTGCGACCCGACATTTGTCGGCGGGAGCACAATCTGCGCGTGGTGCATTGGGTTTGAAGCCTTGAACGAGGCCCGCAGTGCGTTGCGTTCCTCCCTCGTCGGCCGTTCCAAAAATTGAGGTGCAACGCTGACGACACTTGAGGCTCGACAGGGCTCGTCGGCCTCTGCAAGACGATCCAGGACTCGGGCGGCCTGACCTCTCGCTTCTCAGGCCACCCGACGCCTTCGATGCCGTCCTGGTTGACCGCCACTCCCAGCTCTTCTCCCGCTATCGGCACGGTCTCGAACGATGTGGGTGCGACGGCGACGGCTATCGCGCTGGCTGCGAACGTGAGTGGCGAGTCGGCGGCGAGCAAGACGCTCTCTGGCGGGGCATGCGCCGCAGCGGGCGCCATCGTCGCAGCCCTCCTCCGCTGAGCGCCAGCGTTGAAAGTCAAGCAGCCCCGCTCTCCTCTACTCCTACCTCGTCGCCTGGCACCCTGAGCATTTTCCGTCTCACTCAAAAGTGCCAGGCAAGCCGGTGCAGAGATGCCGAGGCCGAGCGAAAGAGGGTCCGAGCCCATTCGCACGACAGCCTCAACGTGCGCCGCACTCGCATACACTGAGAAGATGCACAGACAATCACAGAATGCGCGCCCCGCTTGACGCCCTCCCCACCTCGGTTACACTTGCTCTCGCTTCCCTGTGGCGTCGCGCTCCTGCCTTCCTGCCTCAGCTACATCTTGGCCATCCGCCCACCGCCGTCAATGCGGAGCGTCCCGCCGTTGAGGTACGAGTTGTCGATGATGGCCAGCGCGAGCTTGGCGAACTCGGGCGCCTCGCCAAAGCGCGGCGGGTGGAGCGTCGTTGCGAGGAGGCCTTGGCGGACCCTGCGCGCGGCCCAGAGCAAGAGCGTCGGGGCACGTGCGCGATTAGGATCGAGAGTGAGGCGAAGGATTTAGAGAGGTCGATAGGACGAGACGGACAAAGGGAGGAGGCAAAGAGAGAGTCAGTACGCGGACTCGACTACACTCTGCTGCCGAGCTGAGCGAAACGCACTTGTCAGAGGTGCCCTTGCCCATGGCAGTCGAGAAGAGACTGGGAGCAATGTTCATGACGCGGATGCCTGCGCGCGCGTGAGGGAAAGGGCCACAGCAGTCAGCCCTCTCTTCGGCTCGAGCAAGACTCGACAAGGAGCACTCGATGGCGGACAAGGTAAGACGTCGCCTCATGGAGAGAGCGAGGCGAATCGCGAGCGAGGAAGAGCGCGTCGACGTACCGTAACGTGCAAGGTCACGCGCCATCGGGAGAACCAACCCCTCAACGCCCGCCTTGCTGCTCGCGTACGCGACCTGCCCCATCTGCCCCTCGGTTGCACTGACACTGCTCGTGAGGATAATGACGCCCGCGTCCTTGATCGTACTCGGGTCGGTGACGTTGCGTGGGAGTGGGCCGCGCTGAGACGCGAGGACGGCGGCGACGTTTGAGGCGATCAGGTACGAGCCGAGGAGGTTGATGCGGTGGACTTGCTGGAAGATATCGAAGCTGCTTGTGGCAGATACGTCAGGGTCAGAGCTCCGCAATGCAGGCGAAAGAGAGGGCGAGGGAGCAGGCGGGAGAGTAGGCGAGAAAGCAGCGTTTGGACGCACGAGAAGGGTGTGCCGTCGTTGCCGACCGTCTGTACATCGTAGGGTGAGCCATTGAGCGTGCTCGAGCTTTCGTAGCACAGAGAACGCGCGCACCTTCCCGGCCATGCCGACACCCGCTGCGTGGACGACGCCGCCCCACTTCTTGCCCTTCCACAACGCCTTCACCCCCTCGAGCGCAGCCTTGACGCTCTCCTCATCACCCACGTCGCACTGGAAGTAGGCGACCTTGTCTTCGGGCTTATTGCCGTCGGACGAGGCGTTGAGGTCGAGGACGGCGACGAGCCCTTGCTTGGCGACGAGGGCGTCGGCGACCGCCTTGCCGAGACCAGACGAGCCACCAGTGACGATCCAGACGAGGCCTGCGGGGTCCATTGCTGACTTTGGCCGGGTGGTGGAGAAGGGGGAGTTGAGAGAGGTTGAGAAGTGGGGCGGCACAGCGAGTTCTTCGAGGACGAGGATGGGGGCTGAGCGGGGGAGAGGCACTGTACGGGAGCAGCAGATAGGGCAGGGAAGCGTGCCAGGGGCGCAAGAGCAGGAAGAAGATGGAGAGGGGGCGAGGAGCGCGGATGATCCGGTAGCGAGCGAGGTCCGGCAACACGGCCTCGCTTCCTACCGAATAGGGCGATTTAAGGCCATGTGTACGGTAGTGTAGAGCACTCAGGTGGACTTTTCCAGTGTGACCGGCGCCCCGTAGAGAGGGTTGGACTCGGCAGACGCGAGCACGTGCAGCCAATTCCTCATCGCCCTCGTCCTCCCCGGTCCCTCCAGCCTCTCCCCCACGACGAACACCAATGTCCTCTGCTGCTCCGCCTGTCCAAATCACGGGCTCGGACGAGGCCCCCATCGACCTCGAGGAGCGTGTCGCACTCGCGCTGCGCCTCATCGATGCAGTCTGCGATGGCGACGACCGCCTCGTCAAGGTCCTCGTCAACGACGAACACGCAGACTGCTGGATCCAGGATGCCCAGGGGTGGACTGCCCTCCATGCCGCCGCCCGTGCGTGTCTCTGCGTCTTGTCCTCGGCCCCCTGCCCAGCTCGAGCCAGCTCACCTCGCGCTCCTGAGCACACAGACACGGGCAGCGTCGAGCACATCAAGCTCCTGCTCCGCAAGGGCAACGCCGTCTGGTCCATCCCGGACAACCTTGGCTGCGTGCGTCTTGTTGACCTGCCTTTTCACCTGCGCTCGGTGGACGTGCCTCGCCCGTCGCTGACCCACGCGTTGCGACTGCGGCCGCGACTCATTTCATGGAGACTGCGGGAGACATCGCCTATTCGATGAACAACACCGCGGCGTACGAGGAGCTCCTCGCCGAGGGCGTCCGCGCGGAGATGCTCCGCGCCGTCCTCGAGGCGGCCAACTCGTCCGACGACTCTGAAGCCGGCGACGAGGACGCAGAGATGGGCGTCACAGAAGGCACTGCCGACGCTGTGTCGAACGACGTTCCTGAAGAGCAGAAGCTCTCGACCGCATCCGACAACGCCACGTTCCTCGCCTCGCGCCTCGTCTTCACGCACGACTCGCGCGGCCAGCCCATCGCGCTCGACGCAGAGGGCAACGGCGTCATGATGGGCTGGGAGAGCGGCATCATGCAGGCTACGGCGCGGAGGATGTGCGAGAGTGCGTGGGCCGACCGCGGCGGGAGGAAGTGGGACGAGCTGGTCAAGGAGGAGGACGAGGGCGAGCGCGAGCCGCTGCGCGTCATGAACGTCGGATTCGGGCTCGGCATCGTGCGTCGCAGTGCCGCATGTCGGCTTTTCTCGCGAGCACCGCCAAACTGACCCTTCTCCTGTTCTTCATGCCCCGACACCCCACTCGCTTCCCTCGCCCCTCACTCCACCGCTCAAATTGCCCAGATCGACACGTTCCTCCAGGAGTACCACCCGACGCAGCACCTCATCATCGAGCCGCACCCGGACGTGCTCGCCTTTGCGCGCTCGAACGGCTGGTTCGACGACCGGCCCGGGGTGCGGTTCTACGAGGGCACGTGGAAGCAGTACCTCAAAGACCTCGAGGCGGGTAAGGAGGAGTATGTTGGTTGGGACGGCGTCTACTTTGGTGCGCCGTGCTCGGTCCCCTCTGCCGGCGTCTCCTCGCTGACCTGCGTCGCTTGCTCGTGTCTCTCGCAATGGCTCTCTCTTTCGGCCCTTCGCGGCACTCCTGCACTGCGCTCCCTCCCAATCTTGCAGACACCTACTCGGAGCACTACGCGGACCTGCACGCCTTCTTCCAAACTCTTCCCGATCTCCTCTCAACGTCGCCCAATGCCCGCTTCTCCTTCTTCCACGGCCTCGGCGCGACGTCCCGCCTCTTGTACGACGTCTACACGACCGTCTCGGAGCTGCACCTGCGCGAGATTGGCCTCGCGACAGAGTGGAGTGAGGTCGAGGTCGGCGAGGAGGGCGTCGGGAGGTGGGAGGCGACGGGGGCGGGGACGGATGGTAAGCGTGCGGGGAAGGACGACGACGCGGACGGCGCGAAGAAGCCGAGGACGCAGGGTGAGGGCGAGAAGAAGTACTGGCGCGAGGACATGGTGGGGCGATACCGCCTGCCTCTCTGCCGTCTAGAGTGCTGAGGTGGTCGATGCGAGCGAGGTTCGCTCGAGGCCAAGGAAGGGCGCGCCGGAGTGGCGAGAGCTGAGGGAGGGGTGCACGGTGCGCGGAGGCCGGGGGGCGCAGGGCGGAGTCCGGGCGAGTGAGCGTGAAGGCTTCTCCTCTAGTTGCTCACGTCGCTCGCTCGGCACCGTCCAGGTTCGTTGTCTAGACCACTCTTTGCAGTCTATCTAGTTGCTCACGTCGCTC
>SOZI01000227.1:762-19541 GCA_006352295.1 Rhodotorula diobovata | reverse complement strand
GAGGCGCCAGTGCTTGTCGATGCGGCGCGAGAGGGCCACCTTTTCGCCGAGCTCGGTCGCGGCGGGCGTGTTGAGGAGAATCCTGTTGCGGGGCGTGGTCCCCGAGAGAGAGAGTCAGTAGAGAGGGGAGAGAGAGAGAGAGAGGAGGAGGACGAGACGCACTTGGCCAGGTCGGCCTTGACCGACACGACGCGGCCTCCCTCGGACGTCGAGCCACTGCGTGTGGGTGTGTGTGCGTGTGTGCGTGTGAGGAGTGATGGCGTCGTAGTGTGTGCAGTGCGGCGCGAGAGCGGGGGGGCATGGGTGCCGAGTGGGAAGGCACGTGGGGAGCAAAGGCAAGGGCAAGGGCGGTCAAAGCGGTCAGTCAGCGCTCCGCCTTGAGCATAGAGACATAGACAGGCTGGTCAACGTGCATATTTATCATGAGCACCTCGTTCTTGGCCAGCTTCTGCACCTTGGTCTGCTTCTTGTCGTCTGACTTGACTCCCAAAAGGCGACGCAGGAGGCCTCCTGGCGCGGGCCTGTATGCCGCCTCCGCAGGCCACAGCAAGCGCCGAGCATCGAGTGTGAGCCAATACTCTCGCGAGTAGAACAATCAGGGCGGCAGCTGGAGAGGAAGCGGGAAGCTTGCGCTCGACCGGGCCAGCTGGTCCGCGGAGACGGGCCCGGGATGCGCGACAAAGTCATCGTGCCACCACGCCAGCTACTACTCGCCTACGTCGTATGCCCGCACGACCGTCCTGCGTGCTCGGGCTGGGCAGGGGCCGGGCGCCGAGAGGGATCACGCCTCGACTCCGACTCGCCCGCTTGAGGAGGCGCTGCACCTCGCGGAGGGTAAGCCAGAGGGTGCGATGCGACTCACGGTGCGGCTGAGTCGGCGCTCTACGGGCGCGCCCGAGCCTACGAGAGTCGCAGTTGAGCGAGCCAGCTAGGGGTGATGACTTGCCCGGGCTCGCGGGACCGCGGCAGGCATGCGAGGCGAGGCGAGAGCGGGACATGGAACTTGAGCGCAGCGCCAAGCAGGACACAGCCGAGCACGTTGCTTGGTCGCTCTCGAGGTGAGCGAGGCGGTGGGGAAGCGCAAGGAGAGCGCGCGGCCCCCGAGAGCGCTGGAGCGCACGCCGCCGGCCGCTGCGACTGGCGCTTGATCCCTTTGCCCAAGACCACCGGCCGTCGACAAGGGGTCGAGAGCGCACCGGTGACTGCTTTCCGAGGCCACGCAGAAGAGAGAGCTTGACCGAAACAAGGCAGCGCGCGCGCCCAACTCGAGCGAGCCAGCCTCGAGGTCGAGCCTCTCGCCTCGAGCCCGACACGCGGAGACGTCGACGAGGCAAGGGGGGGTGGTACAGCTATGCGCGGGAGGGGGTGACGATTACAAGCACGTGTGCGACGAGACGAGAGAGAGAGAGACGAACGGACGCGGGTGGGGGGAGGCGGCTGCTGCGAAAGGGAGAACGAGAGGGAGCGAAGGGCAGGAAGGAAGGACGACGACGACGGCGGCCACGCTCAGTAGTTCTCGCCGAGGTCAAACTCGGCACCGCGGCGCACCGAGCCCCAGCCTGTGTGTGTGTGACACGGAGGGAGTCAGCGGGAGGGCAGACGACATAGAGAGAGAGCGAAGAGGGGGGAGGGAGACGCACCGATGAGGCGCCAGTGCTTGTCGATGCGGCGCGAGAGGGCCACCTTTTCGCCGAGCTCGGTCGCGGCGGGCGTGTTGAGGAGAATCCTGTTGCGGGGCGTGGTCCCCGAGAGAGAGAGTCAGTAGAGAGGGGAGAGAGAGAGAGAGAGGAGGAGGACGAGACGCACTTGGCCAGGTCGGCCTTGACCGACACGACGCGGCCTCCCTCGGACGTCGAGCCACTGCGTGTGGGTGTGTGTGCGTGTGTGCGTGTGAGGAGTGATGGCGTCGTAGTGTGTGCAGTGCGGCGCGAGAGCGGGGGGGCATGGGTGCCGAGTGGGAAGGCACGTGGGGAGCAAAGGCAAGGGCAAGGGCGGTCAAAGCGGTCAGTCAGCGCTCCGCCTTGAGCATAGAGACATAGACAGGCTGGTCAACGTGCATATTTATCATGAGCACCTCGTTCTTGGCCAGCTTCTGCACCTTGGTCTGCTTCTTGTCGTCTGACTTGACTCCCAAAAGGCGACGCAGGAGGAAGTAGTTAATCTCAATCTCCGTGTAGATTGAGGGGAGAGAGCCCTTGCTGCCAAGGACCTGGCCGACGAGGCGGTCACCGCGAGTGAGCTGGGGGTCGATGACTGCGCAGGGGGCCAGAGCGGTCAGCATCGTCCCCACTCAAGCGCGGGTTCTTCGCTGCTTCTTTTTGGGCCCGACCCAGGCAAACGGGCCCAGTAGGTCAACCCGCGGTGCCTGGGCAGCGGCGACTGTCCGGCGCACGCGGCGCAATGGGCTGGGTCGGCACAGGCGGGTCGAGAAAGACGCGCTTCCTCGAGCTCGCCCGCCTTCCGCTCTCGCGCCGCGGGCGCGCTCAAACGCCTCGGCCGCCTTACTTGGCAATGCCAACAAGCGCCGCGACCACACAGGCACCATAACCCAAACAAAGAAAGCGCCCGACTCACGCGTGCCGACACCAATGAGGCCACCGGGGACCGCAAAGCGCAGCTCGTTCTTCTCGGCGAGGAGCGTCACAATCTTGCTCCGGATGGGCTTGCAGTTGATCTTGCCCTCTGCGTCCTTGGACACGACACCGGGGCGGACCTCGATCTCTTGGCCGAGCTGTGCGCACGGGGGAGGGGAGGGTGAGTCGCGGGCGCCCCCACCTCACACACACCCACGACACGACACGACAAGAAAAACGCACCTTGAGGACACCCTTGAGGAGCGAACCACCGGCGACACCGCCCTTGAGCTCGTGCACCTCGGCACCGGGCTTGTTGACGTCAAACGAGCGAATGACGATGAGCTTGGGCGCCGTCGCAAAGTCGCGCACGGGGACCGGGATCTTGTTGACGATGAACTCGACGAGCGCGTCAATGTTGTACCTCAGCTGGGCCGAGATGGGGACGATGGGCGCCCCGTCGGCGACGGTGCCCTTGACAAACTGGAGGATCTGCTGGTGGTGCTCGTCGGCCTGCTGCTCGCGGATGAGGTCGACCTTGTTCTGCAGGACGAGGATGTGCTTGAGCTTCATGATCTCGATCGCGGCGAGGTGCTCCGACGTCTGCGGTTGGGGGCACGTCTCGTTGGCGGCGATGAGGAGGAGTGCGGCGTCCATGACGGCGGCACCGTTGAGCATGGTGGCCATGAGAATGTCGTGACCCGGGCAGTCGACGAACGAGACGTGGCTGCGGACGCGTTCGCTTTATTCAGTGTCTGCACGCCTCGACGAAATGAGGGAGAGCGCGAAGAGGCGCACCGCAGGAGCTTCATCGTGCCGCCGCATCCCGGCACCTCGCAAGGCGGGTGGTCCTCCTTGTCCGACGAGTACGACCTGAAGCTCCCTGGCCGCTCGCAGCTCGGGTTCTCGCACTTGTAGATCTGCGGGCGTCGTCCTTTTCTCGCATCAGCATCTCCGCGCCTGGTGAGGGAGAGAGCGAGAGGAGGAACGCACCTTCGCGTTGGCGTATCCGAGCTTGATCGTAATGTTGCGCTCGAGCTCGTTCTTGAAACGGACAGTGTGGACGCCCGAGATGGCCTTGACCGTTTGCGACTTGCCGTGCGCGACGTGACCTGCAGAAGAGGGGACGGGTGAGCACGCGCGACGGAAGTAGCGCCGGAACGGGGAGGGGACGTACCGATGGTGCCTGGAGGGGTAAAAGAAGAACAGGGGAGGAATAAGGGGTCAGCCTGCACCCTGGCGACAGAGTCCACCTGCTTTGAGCGAGAGAGCCAGGCGAGCACGCGCAACCCCTCCGCCCGACGAATAGAGGGGCCCGTCCGCCTGGCGCTGGCCCGACACGCTCCAACACGCCTGCAATACGCCCTGGAGATACGCAGACGGCCTCCAAGCGAGCCAGTCGGCAGTCCGCTTTGTGGCGGGGAGAACAAGAGAGTGTCGGGCCTGCATGCCCTCGTCTCTTGGCGCACTTGGCCCGCCGGGGGGGCTGCTCGAAGCATGTAGCGCCCAGTCGAGGCAACGCAAGAGGACAGGGGGAGTCAAGGGACGGACCGATGTTGATGGTGGCCTGCTTGGAGATGACCTCTGGCGAGAGGGCGTGGAGGTGCTCGAGGTCGACGTCGACCTCTGGGATCAAGGCGAGTTCGGCGAGGCGACTTGCGACGGTCTGGACGGCGTTCGAGTCCTTTGCAGCAGAGGCCTGGTGCGAGGTGGACGCGTCGTGGTCGTCGTCCTCAGTTTCCGAGCCTGCGTCGGAGCGAGGGGCGCGGTGCGACTGCTGCAGAGGGGACGGGGCGGCCATGGTTGGTGGGGATGGGGGGGATTGCACTCGAGGGGTGAGGTGCTTTTGACAGAGGATGGGCTCTGCTTGCTGACCAGAGACGGCGAGGGCGAGCACAAGGGCCGTCGAGGTTGGGCCGCCGTCGCCGCTCTGTCGACTCAACTGCCAACCTCCTCTTCACCGCTCGCGTCTCGACATCCCTTTCCTGACTGGCCGAGTCGCCGCAGACGCTGCAGCAACTTGTTCCATCCCGCAGCCCCGTCCACTTATCCCGCGCGAAAGCCGTGAGCTGAGCGAGCTGCCGGCGTGAGCTCGAGAGAAGGCGAGGCACCGACCCAGCCCACCTCGGCCGGCATGCGCGACTTGGTGGTTTTCGAGATAGTGGCGCAAGTGCAGTAAAGGCCCGTTTACCGTCGTGCAAAGCGAGAGGCGGAGAGTTGGTCGTCCTCCTCGTGCCCCGCACTGGCATGCACATGCATGCACGAGCGGCCGTCACTTTCTCCCTCACCCGCTCACGCTCGAGTGGCTCAAGCTGCCCCGCCAGAGATGCCCTTGTGGTCTCGCACTCCACAGCCGCCGCCACCATCACAAGCCGCGCGCTCCCCACCGGCGACCCAGGCGTCCCTCAGCACGTCGCCTCCTCCCCCACCCGGCTTCCTCGCCAACCACCACCGCCGCAGCTCGTCCAACCTCGACACGGCCCACACCCGCGCCCCCTCGGGCCCCGGCTCGCCAGGGCGCTCGACGGCCCCGCGCCTCCAGGTCCACAAGGCGGGCAAGGGCCGCGCACAGCGCACCGTCGCAGAGGCCGACGAGCTCGGCGCAGACGACGAGCCGTGGGACACAAACTCGGACGAAGAGCACGAGTTGGACCCCTCGAGCCTCGTCGCTCGCATCGGCGGCGTCTCGCTCAGCATCCCCGCGTCGTCGTCGTCGGGCGCACCTCAGCCAGGTGGGGCAGCGGGCTCCGCAGCCGCAGCCGCGTCGACGCCCGTCTCTCCCACGTCCGCGTCCGCATCCGCGTCTGCGACGACGACCCCGACCTCGTCGAGCTGGAGCTTCAACCCCTTCCGTGGCGCGTCGGTCCCCGCGCCCGCGGCGCCCGTGCGCACAGCGTCGGGCAGCTCGTCGCTCGCTGCGGCAGAGGCCGTCGCCGCTGCGCTGAGCGGGCGGGGAGGCGCCCTGTCTGCCCGCCCCGCGCCGCCCATGCAGCCTCAGCGCGGCGCGAGCTACCTCGCGGGGGCGAGCCGCGTGCAGGAAGAGGCGGACAAGGTGGTGCGCGCCGAGGAGCAGAGGAGGAGCCTCGAGAGGGGCGAGACCAAGCCCGCTTTGGTTGACGAGCCGGAGGAGATGGACGTGCCGGGGACGGACAAGGACGGGACGGAGGAGGACCAGGAGGGAGAGGCACGGAAGGAGGAAGAAAGCGAACGAGAAGAGAAGGGAGAGGGCTGGGCCAAGGAGCAGTGCCGGCGGGCAATCAGGCGAGACGTCGACGAGCTGGTCAAGGGTGCGTGCGCGACGCGTCGCTCTGGTCTCGTTGCTGTCTTCGATGCGCTCGACTGACCTACTCATGGTCGTGTATTGACCGCACAGACCCAGCACACGTCCTCGAGCGACTCAAGGTCGCCTGGGCAGCCCCGACTGCGCCTCCAGCCCCGACCGCACACCGCGCCTCAATCTCTTCCGTCGTCGAGCCTTCACCAAACCCCAACAAGGGCCCCGCCGACGATGACGACGACGACGACGACGACCCGACGCGCGGCTACGTCCAGCTCGACGCGCCCGCCCTCTCGTCCACCGACCCCTCCATCGTCGAGTTCGACGCGCCGCCACCCAATCCGGAGGAAGAGGGCGAGCGCGGCAGGGAGAAGCGCCGGAGGAGGAAGTTCCTCGACGTGCTCGCGAGCGACAATGTCGACCTCGGCGAGCTGCGCAAGCTTGCGTGGAGCGGCGTGCCGGACGAGCTGCGGACCATGGTGTGGCAGTTGCTTCTGGTGCGCCATCTCCCCTCTTGCCGAGACCGCAGCAGGTGCGGAGTATTGACGAAGCCTCGCTGTCCTCTCGCCGCGGCGCGCATCTCCTGCAGGGCTACCTCCCCGCCCCACTCTCGCGCCGCGCCGCGACCCTCGCGCGCAAGCGCTCCGAGTACGCCTCGCTCGTGCGGCAGGCCTTCTCCCGCGGCGTCGGCGGCCTCGACGGGCCCATCTGGCACCAGATCAGCATCGACGTGCCGAGGACTCGTCCGGGGGTCAAGCTCTGGATGGCGGAGGCGACGCAGAGGAGCTTGGAGAGGGTGTTGTATGTGTGGGCGATCAGGCACCCGGCGAGTGGGTACGTGCAGGGGATAAATGACCTCGTGACGCCCTTCTTTCAAGTCTTTCTCCAAGGGTACATAGGTGCGTCTCGTCCCCCAGGCCTCTTCACTCGACTGCTGGACTCGACGCCCCCCTTTGACTGCATGGTCGAGCGAGTCGAGCCTGTCCAGTCCGCTCGGTTCCGGAGCTCACAGAGGCCCCCTCGCACTCTTCCCACACGCGCAGACGCCGACCCGGAAACGTTCGACGTGTCGACCCTCCCTCCCTCGGTCCTCGAAGCCCTCGAGGCAGACTCGTTCTGGTGCCTGTCGAAACTCCTCGACGGGATCCAGGACAACTACATCTTTGCCCAGCCGGGCATCCAGCGCCTCGTCAAGAAGATGGACGGCCTGTGCGCCAGGGTCGACGGTGCGCTGCTCTTTCTCTGGCTCGCTCAACCTGCCGGTCCTGGCGTGTCAGAACGACAGGGCCGGCTTGCTCTTGGCCGGCTGGGTGGTGGGCGCGCGCGCTGACACTGCTACACGGTCCCGCAGCCCCGCTCGCGGCGCACCTCAAGGAGCAAGGCGTCGAGTTCATCCAGTTTGCGTTCCGATGGATGAACTGCCTCCTCATGCGCGAGCTCAGCGTCAAGAACATCGTCCGCATGTGGGACACCTACCTCGTGCGTGGCGCGCTCTCTCTCTCTCTCTCTCTCGCGCCGGACCTCGGTGGCTGACGCGGCGAGCTTGCGCGACACAGGCCGAGGGCGGAGACGCCTTCTCCGAGTTCCACCTGTACGTGTGCTTGGCGTTCCTGGTGCGGTGGAGCGACACGCTGCGCGAGATGGACTTTCAGGTGCGTGCGCGGCCCTCTCGCTCGTCGGGTCCGATCCGTCTGCGCCAGAGACGGGGCTGACTCGCTGCCGCTTCGCGTCGCGCGCGCACACACACAGTCGATCATCATCTTCCTGCAGTCGCTGCCGACGCAGGACTGGACCGACAAGGACACGGAGCTGTTGCTCAGCGAGGCCTTCCTGTGGAGCCGGACCTTCCAGGCGCGGTGACGCCCGCACTCTTGTAGAATCTCTTTGTTCAGTGTCTGCACGCATAGCAAGGGCAGCTGCGCCGCACTCATCTCGTGCGAAGGGTTGGAAAGTGTGCGACACGATGAGCGCATCCTGCCCGCGGCTCATCGCGAGACTCGCCCCGTTCCTCGCTTCTCGCCTCAGGCCCCTCACTCGCTGCACTCACCTCGACTTGCCCAATACACAGCACCCTACGTGCACCCGTACACCTCCCTTTAACCACTTCAGCCCGCGCTCGAGGCCCTCCATGTCGGACTCGTCGTCCTTCAACCCGCTCCTTCCGGTGCTCGACGTCCTCAGTCGGTACCTCCCTGCGTCCCTGTCCGACCCACTCTACACCCTCGCGTCGTTCGACCTCGCCTCGCTGCGTTCCCAACCCTCGCAGCTCATCCCTCTCGCCCTCTCCCTCCTCGCCGCCTACACGGCCTTCCTCTCGACCCTCTCGTCCCTCCGCTTCGCCTTCCGCACGAGCGTCTTCGTCGCAAAGTGGGGGGCCCTCGCCGCACTCGGCAGCGCGGCCTACATGGCCTACCAGGGCATCGGGACCGACAAGGGCGCCGTCGGCGGCGCGCAGGACGCCGCAAAGTGGGCTCAGATGGCCGGCAAGGGCGTATACTCGCTCGGACGCAAGGGCGCAGGCTACTACTTTGGGTCGGGCGCCAGCTCGTCGTCGTCGTCGTCCTCCTCGGCGTCCCGCTCCCGCGCCAACAAGCGCGCGTCGGCCGCCCGCCGCAAGACGGCCGCCCCGGCAGGGCGCGACGCGTCGTGGGACTCGGGGCGCGACGCCCAGGCCGAAGACTTCGTCCAGAACGCGCTCGACGGCGTGCTCGAGTTCTTGAACCCCGGTGCGGGCAACGCGCAGGAGACGCTCAAGCGCACGGCGAAGCGCGCGGCGGGGGTCGATGGCGCCGAAGGCAACGGCAAGGGCAAGAAGAGCGGTGGTGGCGGGCTGGGTGGACTGGCGTGGGACTTGGCGATGGGGAGGGCGCAGAAGGCTTGGGACGCGGTGGTCGGCGGGGCGGAAGCGGTGCAGGACAAGAAGGAGAAGAAGAGGAGCGGGCGCGGGTGGTGAGCGAACGTGTGTCGTGCGTACCCAGCTTACTCTCTCTCTTCTTATTGGCTGACGTAATGCGTCCGACGCAGGTGAATGCGCGACGTGATGCCGCGAAGTCGATCCACCGCAGTCTTCCCCCATTCCTCACCTTCTCTAGCACATCCTGTACCCCCCCTTATCACTTGCATCTCGACTTGGCCAGTCTATCGATCGTGAACGGACGGGAGAGCGAAAGCCCGCTCGTCTTCACAAGGAGGGCCTCTTTCCAGACGCCGCGGCTCTCTCATGTCAAGCACGCTCACCCACGGCTCGAACCGGCCCCGGTAGTGCTGCAACGCGTCTTGCAGCCTTCGAGCCCGGCCCGCACGCGCTCGTCGGTGCGCCAGGCAGCACCCCTACGCCGCCCCTTCCTCGCCCATCGCCCCCGCCGTGCCCCCCCGCCCCACGGGTGGCGCCGCCGCCGCCGTCTCCGCCCCCAGCCCACTCAGTCTCGGACTCGGCGCGAACCTCGCACCTGCCGCGCCTACCAAGCCTGTCGGCCCCGCGGCCAACGCACCGACTGCTCCGCCGGGCGAGTCGCCCCTCGCGCGCTTGGCGGGCGACAGCGGCGCCACGTACCCTGCCCCTGGCCCCGCCCCTGCTCCTGCCCCTGCCCCTGCCCCTACTGCTGGCCCCGCCCGCGCAGCCACCGCCGGCAAGCCCGTCGACAGGCCCAGCGCGCTGCCGTTCGCGACCGGAGGCGCCGGGCCGACCCCAGCGCCGCGCGCAGGCGAAGGCAGGTTCGATGCCGAGGCGACCTGCGTGCGGAACGGGGGGCGGACGAGCGGCGGCCCCGCGTTCCCTGCTCCAGCCCCTTGGAGCGCATCCGGCACCTTGACCGGGCTGCCACCCCCACCCGCCGCAGCCGCCGGTGCGCGCTCGGCGGGCCGGCCCCGCACGCGCCGCTGCCGCTCGCGCTCGCGCTCGGGCGATCCGGCGACCGAGTGCGGGTTGGAGCGCGAGAGGGCCGAGCCGGACGAGGGGGAGACGCTGCTTGAGCGGGAGCCGGCGGAGGGGGAGGAGGAGGAGGTGGAGGCAGGGCGGGGGGAGGGCGAGGGCGTCGAGAGTGAGGAGCGATCGTTGGGCGCAGAAGGAGCTGCTGCTGTCGATCGGGCGGCGGTGCCCTCGGCGCGTGAGGCAGGTGGGTCGACGTCCATGGCGGAGAAGAGTGACGGGGGCGGGTTGGACACGGCGATGGGGGAGAGGGGGTCGAGCGGCGAGGCGGGGGGTGGGATCTCGATGGCTGGTGGTGGTGGTGGGGTCGGGAGAGGTGCGGTCGAGAGACGGTACTGCGGGTGAGCGTTGACGAGCGAGGTGTAGTAGTGCGCGAGCACAGGGCCGGACGTCTGCGCGCGAAGAACGAGTCAGGACTTCTACACGTCGAGAGCCGATCGCAAGAGAGAGAAAGCGCACCGTCAACCGCCAGTCGAGCGCCTCGCAAAATTCCTTCTCGAGCAGGTTCATCTCGACGACGCTGACGCCGCCGACCCGCGCGTACCGCCCGTTTGTGCAGAAGGCGTCGCTCAACGCCTTGCTCCCGACGCTGATGGCGGCAATGATGAAGCGGTGCACAGTGAGGGACGAGACGGTGAAGGTGGGGAGGCGGGCACAGACTGCGGGGAGAACGAGTGTCAGCGGAGGGAGCGGGGGCGTCGGGACGAGAGGGAACAAGGAGCGCACCCTTGTCGACGTAGGGCAGCAAGATCAAGAGACAACACGCCTCGACATTCGTGAACTTGGCTATTCGCAGCAGGTAGTCGCGCACAGAGATGTTGGGCGGCGCGCGAGAGTGGAACCGAGTGAGCGAGTTTGGCGTGAGCGGGATCCGGTCGTTGTGGTCGCGCAGCTTGTCGAGCATTGAGGCTGCCATTCGCACGCGTCAGCGGGAGCACCTGCCCGGGATGTGCGCGAGAGAGAACGCACCGATGAGGGTGATCAAGTCGTCGACCTCGCAGTGCTCGAACGCGGCGGGCACTTCGCGCACGCCGTCTGCCGCGAGCACAGTCGGCACGATGAGGGGACCGTCTGCCCTCCTCGCTGGAGGTGGTCGGCGCGCCGGCGGAGGTGCCGCGCCTTGGGTCGAGGGTGCGGGGGGAGCGGCGGAGCCGAGTCTGGCCCCCGCGGTCGTGCCAGCTCGTGAGTCTTGCGCCGCTGTGGTGCGAGACGGTCCTGCGACGGCGTGCGCGTTGGTCGGGTCGTGTGGGGCGTTCATCGCCTGTCGAGAGTGAGGAGAGGGGAGGGGGGGTCCTCCTTGGGGAGGAACCGGGGCGGTGGGGACAGATCTAAGGGGGGCCGTGGGACATGCAGCAGGCTGTGCCTCGATGTGGACGAACTGATGAGCAGGCGAGCGTTCGGATGCGAAGTCGCGACTTGGTGGGGTCGACGAGGGCGAGCGAGCGGCAGCCAGCATTGCGCACGTGGGCCTTTTCCTCGACTCGCCCCCTGTGCCAAGGTCGGAGCATCTTCGCGTCTCTCACAGCGCATTGCGAGCGTCAACCGAGTCGCGCTGTCCCTATGCGTCGTTGCGGTCAAGTCGCTTTCACGCCAACCGACGTCAAAGCGTCAACGCTGCGCGCTCCCTCGAGTCTCTATCGCGTCTCCTCCGTCTAGATCTATGAGCACGTCTATAAAGTCCTGCCGCATCTCCCTTCAGACCCAAGGCGTCGACCGCCGCCGCGCGACGACCATCCGCGCCGTGAGGATGAGCGCGCACCCGGCAAGGACGACGGCGCCCGAGTAGACGGCAGCGCCTGTGAAGCCGCGCTGGCCGGGGAGCTCCGAGATGATGTAGCCGGCGATCGGGGTGCCGACGAGGGCGGTGCCGGACTGCATGAGGAAGGCCATGGCCTGGGCGGCGAGGAAGAGGGGGCGGGACGAGAGGTCAGCGAAACGAGCGCTCTCGTCGTCGATGTGGAGTATGACAGAGGCTCACCATGCGAATTCCTACCGTCCGCATGTCGTCGGTGAGGGCTGCCGTCGCGCTGTCAGGGGCGGTACGTGTCAGCGTGCACCGTCGAAGGGCCTTCTCAACGGGCAAGACGCCACCGCGGCACCCGGCATTGCCCGGTGCGCGCACGTTGTACATTATGCGCGAGAATGGACCCACGCTGGGAGCATGGCGACAAAGGCACCTTGCGCCGCGCCGAAGAGGAGGGACCAGACGACCGTCCCGGCGACGTTCTTGAGCGCCGGGATCCAGCAGAAAATGAGGACGCCGGCGACCGACGTGAAAGGGAGGAGCACGTTGAGTGGACCATACGAGTCGGCAAAGTACTGGCGTAGCATGGGAGCGTCAACCCCGAGAGCTTTGCGACGAGTGGACGAGCTGGAGGGCGACGCACCGTCGGAATGGTCCTGCCGAACACAGAGGCGGCGTTGAGGATCGAGAGCGAATAGAATGCGATGTCCTCCTTGACGCCGTTCGCGAGAGCGTACTGCTCGCTGTAGAACAGAGGTGTGTACAGACCTGGTCGCGAAGAGAGTGTCAGCGTGTGACCGTCTCGAGCGACGGCGAGCGAGACGAGGGACACGTACCGAGCCAGACCGTCGCAGCGCCTGCGACGTACAGCGTGAACCCGAGGTTGGGCTTGCCGACAAAGACCTTGAAGTCGACGAACTTGCCAGCGGGGCGAGGCGGCAGGCGCGTCTTGATCGTTAGGCAGGCAAAACCGATGAGTGCGACGTTGATGAAGCCAGCTGCGGCAGGAGTGTGAGGGAGTGTCAGCGCGACGCAGCAGGGCATGCGCACCCGGGAAGGAGCGCTCACCAGCCCTGATCGCCCAGCCCCAGCCGACGGTGTAGATGAGCTTGTTGAGCATCGAGGGGTACATGACACCGCCAAGCGAGCTGCGAGTGTAGTGTTGGTCAGTGGGAGTCGTCGAGATGGCGGTAGGGGGCCGCTGCGGACTCACGATCCGGTCGCAAGGACACCCATGGCGAACATCCTCCTGCGCTTGAACCAGTGCGAAACCGCCGAGCATGCTGGAAGGAACGTCAAGCCGGATGCGAGCTGGTTGGACGAGGAGCGAACAGTCAGACGCGCGAGACCTGCGAGGGGAGACGCGAAGCGACGAAACGCACCCCGCAGGCGAGACCTTGCGCAAGGAACACTTGCCAGTACTGCGTGGCGTATGACAGGCCAAACAAGCCCGCAGTGTAGACCAGCAAGCCGGCGACGAGCAGAAGCTTGACGTAGCCGGCGTCAAAGGCCTTGCCGGAGAAGACGGCGCAGAAGAGGTTGGCGGCGATCTGGAACGCGCCGATCCACGCGAGGTCCGACTCGCTGCGAGGAGCACACGCGTCAGTGCTGAACCGCGGCATGGCGGGCGCAAGGAGCAGGAGAAGGGGTACGGAGGGGGACGAGTGAAAGGGGAGCGCACCTGTAGTCTCGGAGCTTCTGGTCAAGCAGATAGCTCAGCAGTACGCCCCACGAGTTCGGGTATCCCCAAGCAGTGAACGAGATGCACCAGGCACCGGCGACCACGCTGCACGACGGCGAGGCGGAGCAGGGGTAAAGAAAGTCAGCGCCTGGGTCCCCGTCTCCTTGAGCAGGAGATGTCAGGAACGCACAGCCAAGCCTCGAGCCCACCATCAGGGTAGTCGTCGCCGGGTGACGCAGCCGCGGCAGCTGCCCCATCCGCCTTCTCGACGTCCCCGCCGCGACCCTCCGCCACAGCTCGCTGCGCCTCCTCCTTCTCCTGCGCAACCTGGTCCGTCGTCTCATAGTTGGTCGGATAGTACTGCTCGAGGTGCTGATGCGGGTGGGGCGGAAGGTGCCGGTGCGGGTGAGGGAGGTGGTGGTCGTGGTGGTGGCGGGCTTTGGCCAGCGTGAGGTGCGCCTCGTCATCCCCTCCCGCTGCGCCATCCTCCTTCGCCTTGGCGTCCTCCGCAAGCGTCGCTGCCAGTCCGTGCGCCGGAAGGTCGACGAGCGTCGGAGTGCGCGAGACCGCGGCTGATGGCGAAGGCGAGTGCGCGGGTGTCGCCTCATCCTCAGCCCAAGTCGAGCCAGGAGCGGAGCGAGCGTCGTGAGTCATGCGGCCTGGTTGCGCTCGAGGTGGTGGTGCGTGGAGGGACGGGGGTCAAGAGTTCTGCAGCGTTCAGCTCAGCCTCAGCGCGCCGTTGTCCGACCCCGCATCCGCTTTGCCGCGCTTCGGCGTCGGGGGCCACGGCAGGGTGCCGTTCGAGCTGACAGCGGCTCAGTCAGCCTTTGCGAGCGCAGAGAGAGCGTTGTACAAGCCCTATAGAGCTTCATGATGGGCTGCAAGGCGCTGCGCGAAGCGTGTACCAGCGAAGGTGGGGTGTGGTGATGAGGAGGACGAGATGAAAAGGGTCCGGCTCGACCGCGCTCTGCGCGAGCCTGCGTCCGAGCACGTCGTGAGTTTGTCTGTACCGGTGCGAGGTCGTCGGAACAGGTGCAGCGCACCTGGCTCAGGCGTGTTCCGTGTTTTTGTGCAGGTGAGCCCCGGACGGACCTCCGCAGTCACGGTGCTCTCCGCACGAGGAGAAGCGCGCGTGCGCGGGTGAGAGAGGACGCGCAAATGCGGCGCACTGGGGATCCCTGGCACCATGGACAGGCCTGACGGAGCTCATGAGCTACACAGCAGCACATGAAGCGGAAGAGAAGGGAGCACTTTGGGCGCTCTCGCCAGAGGGCGTCTCGCTGGCCGCACGCAGCTGCGCGTCGCACGACTTCAAGCCTAGGTTTCGCAGCTCAGGGGAAGAGGCGTCGGCTAGTCGCCAGTAGTGCTTGCACTCGGACAATCAAGCAAAGCAGACTGCGCTGTGGACAAGGGTAATGGTCCGACCTCGAGAGTACAAAACGCGCAGTGACCTCAACAAACCGAGGAAGGGATCCAGGGACGCCCTCTACACCCACCTCGTCCCCTTCTCTCGACTGACGACCCACCACGCAGCCGCGTTGAAGCACGACCCGACGAGTGTCAGGCTCCCCGCGACGCACATGGCCGCGACGTACGACCCGTCGCTCCTCGAGATGATGGCGCCCGTGATCGGCGTCCCCGTAAGCGCAGCGACGGAGACGACGAGGAAGAGAGTGCTTGTGCGGTGGCCCAGGGTGCGCATGTCCTTGGTGAGGCTCGCCACGAGAGGGGGCATCATGCTGACGTCTGTGAGCGGGTTGGAGGTCAGTCCGGCTGTCCGACGTTGCGTAGTGAGGGAATGCGGGACGCACAGGCCCCCGAGGAGAAGCCAAAGAGGATGGTGAATGCGACGAGGCCACCGGCAGTCTTGCACATGGGCAGGAACAGGAAGATGAGGACGCCCGAGATGAAGCATTGAGGCACGAGGATGGTGAGCGGCCCATAGGTGTCGGCAAGCCAGTTGGGGATGATTCGCCCAAAGATGGACGCGGCATTGAGGATCGAGAGCGAGTACAGGGCGAGGTTGCTGCTGATGCCATGCTCGAGTGCGTCTGCAGCAAAGGGCGAGGTGGTCGTCAGTGACACGCCGGAAGAGGCTTGTGCACGCGCTCAGAACGCACAATCTTGAATCTGCGTGTGTGGTACCGAACGTCAGATCGTGCAACGCCGACGCAGCAACAAGGGAGAGAGCCCGCGCCAACTCACGTAGAAATAAGGCGAGTAGAGGGCGAGCATGATGATGGTCTCGCCGAGCGTGACGAGGAGGAAGGCCTTCTCGCGCAGGGGGCTAAAGTCGAAGATCTTGGTCACCTTGCGCGGCGGCAGTCGCGACCGGATCGTGAGGATGGCCGTGATCAGCATGGCGAGGGTGAGGAAGCCGGCAGCCCTCACGGTCCACCCAAAGCCGACGCGCGGGAACAAGTGGTTGAGCATGATCGGGTAGATGATGCCTGCGCAGAGACGAGATGAACCGCTGTAGAGTGCAAGGCTCGCGAGCGACGCACCTCCAAACGAGCTGCCGGTCGCCAGGATGCCCAAGGCGAGGGCTCGTCGCCGTTTGAACCAGTGCGAAACGGACGATGCCGCGGGTATAAAGGCAATCCCTGCGCCGAGACCGCACGCGACCCCCTGTCCGAGGAAGACCTGCCAGTACTGGGTCGCCTCGGAGAAACCGAACATGCTGCGGGCGGGCCCGGCAGAGGTCAGGACGGACGGGAAGGAGCGCTGAGAGGACAGGACGCACCCGGCGGTCCAGCAGCACGCAGCCCCACACAGTAACCACGTCACGTAGCCCGCGTCGAAGGCCTTGCCGACAAAGATGGCGCATGCCAGCACGAGAGCGAGCTGGAGGGATCCAATCCAGGAGATGTCCGAGTGGCTGCGTCGCAAAGGACGAGGTCAGAGCTGCAAGTGATGACTGCCGGGCTGTAGAGGCACGCGCACCTGTACTCGGACAACTGGTGATCCTGGTAGTAGGTCTGGAAGACGCCAAAAGCTGACGAGCGAGAAGAAGGATCTCAGTGACCTGTCCGTGCCTCGAGCACGTCTACTCGAGCCTGCAACCTCGAAGTCGGCACGCGACACGCGACGTACCGTTCGTGTAACCCTGTGCAGCGGCGGCGACAAGGGATGCGTCAGTAGACCGTCTGCGCGTCGAGCACGCCTCCGCAACCAAAGCGTTCAGCCGGCGGGCTGCCCTTCAAGCTCAACGCGTTGCCTTCGGCTCCTCGATCCCATCCCCACGAGCCTGTGTAGGAAATTGACTCACCCAGGACGTGAAGCTGATGCACCACGCGCCGCCGACGACGCTGCGGGAGTCGACAAGTCAGCTGCCAGCGTGCCCGCGACTTCACAAGCGGCAGCGCACCTCCAAGCTCGCAGTCCGCCATCGGGGTAGTCGTCGAGCGTCGGTGCAGCCGCCTTCTCTGCTTGACTACCGGCAGCGACGCCGTCTTCGAGGCTCAGTCCGCCCTCGCCCCCGTCCACGCTGAGGTCTGCCTTCTCCGTCGTCTCTGTCGGCTCGGCAGTCGTCGTGTGCTCTGATGAGGGTGCCTCGAATGACGCTGGCGGAAGCTGCTCGGCGAGGTGGTGAGGGTGGGGAGGGTCTCGTGAAGGAGCCCCTTGGAACGGCGGGGACGCCATCTTGGCGTCGAGTTCGCGAGCCTGTGTGGTCGGCGGTCGGCGGCAAGTCGACTGTCGTCCGTGTTAACGTTGTGCTGCTGCTCAGAAGTGCGCGGGCGTGCAGTCGTCGTCAATCGAGGCGTGGAGGGCGACCCGCCATACTCAGTGACTGGAAGCGGGGCCGCGGGTCGGCTCAGCTCATCTTCGGCACCGTCGGCACGCCCAAAACGGGTCGAAACGGTGTCGCCCATTTTGGCGCTCCTCTGCTGTTCCGTCGACGTTCAAACGACGATGCACTCGAGTGCGCAGCTCCTCGTCGTGCTCCTCCAGTACAGTCGTACTGCCACCTGTAGACGTCCGCGCACAGACCGGGTCACGCCTGACCGCACGGGCCTCTCGGTCGATCGCGTCGACCTCACGGGCCGCTTTTCGCTCGAACCCCTTGCTGGACACCCTGATGACCGCCCGCACCTCGCTGTTGTCCTCTCTCGCTGTCCTTGAGCAGGGCCTCTCGGTCTCCTACTGCTCACACACAAACCGCCCCGCCATGGCCCCTCGCGCCCGCTTGCTCTTCCAGCCTGCGCAGGCTCCCGCACCCGTCCATTCATCGCCAAGCCCAGCACGGTCCGTCGCCCACCAGCCTCTTCCCCCCGCGTCGCCTCTGCATGCCGTCGAGGGCCTCTTCTCGCTCCTGCCCGGCGGCGGCATCCGCGTCGGCGAGCGGGCCGTGCGAGTGCCTCCGGGGACGGTCATCGAGCGACTCGAGCCACGGGCGCACGAAGCCGGAGACGGGACCAAGGGCGTTCGCTGGTCGGGTAGCGACGAGCAAGGACAGCCCGGCAGGTGGACGTTGTGGCTGCTCGGGTGCGTGCTCTGGTTCTCGCGCCGCTCACGCCTGCTGCTCGAGCTGAGCGGACACACTGTCTCGCCGCAGCGCGACCGAGGGCGATCTCCTTGCAGTGCATCGCATTCTCCTTCACCTCCCTCCTGACTCCCCTCTCCCGCCGCCGAGACCCTTCGCACCTCATGCACGGCCGGCTCCCCCTCCTCCCGGCCCGCGCAACTCGCTCCTCCTGTACGACGAGTCGACCCGCTCAGTCCGGGCTGTCCTGCCTCTGGCGGCTCACGGCCAGCCTCGCGCCTGTCCAACTCCCCCTCAGTTGCCGTTCCCGCATCCACACGCCGCCCCCTCTCCAACGCACCATCCCTCGGCCGCCTCCTTCGCGGCCTACGTCGACCACATCACGGCCGCGCTGCACCCTTCGCCGACGCCTGAGGAGCTCTGCCGTGAAGAGCACGCCGCGCGACACGAAATCGAGCGGCTCGCAGCGGAGGAGACAGCCGACGACGAGCTGCGCCTGCCGCCGGCGCCGGAGATGCTCGAGCTCATCGCGCTGCCCGCGCAACCGGCCCATGCAGCCCGGGCAGAAGCGACCGAGGAAGCCGGACGTCAGCCGCAGTGGCGAGACGAGCGGCGCGAGCTCGAGAAGGGGTTCGCACGACTCGACCTCGAGACGGAGCTCGCGCGTGGTCCCGCCGTCCGGGCCCGCAAGGCGGCCGCCCCTCCCACGGCCCGCAACGAGCGGCCGGCGTCGATCTGGACCGTCTCGAGCCTCGCAACGTACGGGACCGAGCGCTTCGTCACGGCGGACGAGGCTGACGAGGCGGAGGAGCGGACTTCGAGCTGGCGGGACTTGTTCGCAGTCCCGCACGACGACGACGCGGCTACCCCTCGTGTCAGTCGCCACGGAGTCATCGCTCCCATGGACGCCGTTGTGGCGTCACCGCCTGCGAGCGAGGTTCGCTCGAGGCCAAGGAAGGGCGCGCCGGAGTGGCGAGAGCTGAGGGAGGGGTGCACGGTGCGCGGAGGCCGGGGGGCGCAGGGCGGAGTCCGGGCGAGTGAGCGTGAAGGCTTCTCCTCTAGTTGCTCACGTCGCTCGCTCGGCACCGTCCAG